>JAUKPP010146629.1:0-14909 GCA_032273245.1 Phyllaplysia taylori
CCCCCCCCCGCTCAATTACTGCGCAGAGACAAGGTTTTCACGTCGGCTTGCCCATTAATAGATTCCAACCAATTGGATGGTAGGCCTACAAATATTTTCCTCTGTTTTAGAAGATTCTCGGACCGCAACCGTCCGGTACCGGTAGTACGGAGTTTCCCCAGGCCTCTCTTGTTCTCGTAAGTAACAGGAAGTCGGCGGGAACCAACCGGAAATGAGTTCAGTTGACCAAACACAGGCTATACTAAGCCCTTGTATGTCCTTTTGTAACCCCCTCCACTCTCTCTCTCTCTTTCTCTCTCTCACACACGCACACACATCGGGTCTAAAACCCCACTAAAAATGAAAGCCAGCAGCACAGCAACGTATGACTCGTCGGTAGCGAACCATCAGGCTTCTTTGTCTTGAGGCAAGATCATTGTGGGTCGAGGATGGCTGGTCAGTCTAGCTATCTTGTTTGCTTGTTTTGGTTTTACACTCTTTGCAAAGCAACATGATAAGGTAATTTAAAATGCGGGTTATATCTATCATGCCTGTTAGAACCAACCCGGGCTGAGATTGACATTATATTCCAGCAGAAAGATGGAGATAAATGGCTAAGACCTGCCCCACGTGGGTATCGAACTCCCGTCCTCTGCCAACAGCCATTCCAAAATAGACACCGAAGGAAAGCTCTCTTGATAAGTTTGGTTACCGGTTTTTACGTCCCCTGCAACAATGTAAGGTCATTTAAGAGACGGGCTACTTCGACCCTGCCTGTCAGGGCCAACCCGGGGTGAGAGGGGAAAAAATCCCAGCAGAAGAAAAGCCAGATCGTCTGCGATCGGGGATCGAACCGGGGTCTTCCGCATGCAAGGCGAAGAGCCTTACCATTACACCACAGCGCCGGTGGAAAGGAAAGCTCTCTGACAGTAGGGATAGAGAATGCCGCCTGCTGTAGGTATCGGTGTTTCCATTTTTTTTCGCCTTTCTGCGATGCTCTGGGGCTGGATGTCCCATTCCCTCGCAGATTTTTGCTGAGTTTCAAACAGACGCTCGCCAGCAGGCAGAGCCGTGAAACATCTACCTTGGGATGCAAAGGCCACAGGTTCGAATCATGGGACGTTTCAAACTTTCAATGGTCCCAATCCCAATCCTTTCAGAGATAATGATGGATACATGTATCAAAATCAGAGTAGAGGTCAAATTTTTTTTTTTTATATGTCTTCCTCTTTTACTGACAGTTTGCTGAGTTTCGTTTAACGTTCACCGAAACAGTAAAAGGCCATTTAAAAAGCGAGACCTCTGAATTTTACGTCCGTATCCGACAGGATGGGGGTCAGAGACACAAAACTCAGAAGAAAGAACAAAGAGCGAAGCTCTATGAATTAAACCAAAGACCTCTGCACTAGCAGGCGGGCACTAAACCAATAGACCAAAGATACCCATTGGTGCCATGGACTTTTTGGGGCAAATGGTACAGAAGTATCCCATCTCTCTCTCTCAGGGCCTTGCTTCATGTATACATAGGATCAAAGAGAATGTCCAAGTGTTTCCTCATACAATATGGTGGATAAGGAGATGAGTGGTCTATTAACATGTGTATCACAATCCCTCAATTTGTTTAGTTTGGCTCTGTGCCTTTGCATCATCGGGCTCCTTTGGCCTTTGACCCTGCCTGTCACCGTCAGGGCTAACTCTAGCTGAGATGGACACTACGTACCAGCAGAGAGATGGAGATACTCACATTCTCTACGTGATAGCTGAAGAGTCTAACTATACCACAGGTGCCTGTGGACATCCTGCCCTCAGTCAAATAAGGCAGACAAAAAGGGGATATGTTCACAGTAGCTTATATCGAGACATCTGTCTAAACTGCATAAAAAAGAACCTGCATATCTCGACGTCTGTTAACTCGACATTCGGCTTAAATCAACACAATTTGGAATTCCCAACATTTTCTTTATTTACTGCATCAAAGTCCCTTAAGTCGACTTCCTCTTTACTCGACATTGATTCCAAAAGTCGCAGCAATGTCGACTTATGCGGGTTCTACTGTACTTTGAATAGTTGACCAATGTGTGTCTCTTAAGATTAAAGAAAGCAAACAGTGAGAAAGAAGATAGTATATTCAGTTAGTAACACTTTATATGTTTATTGAACAAGCAAACACGGAATGTTTTAGTAGCTTTGGCAACAATCATTTGGGTCAAATCACCAACGAAAGTTTTCAAATAAATACATATTATTCTACACACTTAACAAGCACCACAAATTAAACCAAGCATTGAAATTAATATAAAAATATATCACAGCTTGTCAACTAATATACCATATTATAAGCTTAACTACAACAGTATCTAACATAGACCAATGTTGTATTTCATTATCTTACCTACCGCACCTTCTATTTCTCGATCACAGTTAATACATTTTCTATTGTCAGTTGAATCAATTGTTTCAATAATAATTTATCTATCACAATTTACAACATAGAACAATATCCTTTTGAATAATTTTTTCTCTTCTTCCCCATTTTTCTTTTCCTTAGTACATACATTTTGTCATTGTCAGTCATATTCATTATTTCAATGATCATGGAATCCATGTTACAATAGGAATACAATATTTTGGTCTGGAATAGAGCAGGAGATATTTTATTGCCCTTCTATTTCTATGCATCAGATGGTATGATCAGTTGAGAGAAAGTAGGTAAATCAATGTTTTCACATCATACTCGCAGGTACCTCTGGGAAGAATTGAATATGGGCACACACAATCACAAAATAATGCTGATCTGTAATTGGTTTGGTGGACGGATCTCAGGATTGTATATTTAACAAAAATACTGGTATTGTAAATTTACCATGGTCATACATCAGGAAGAGGCCAAAAAAGCTGGCTTAAACAATGCTAAATATCACAGTATTCACAGTTTTCAGGAACTTCTATTCCTAAATGTACTAAATGATTGTAAAAAAAAAGACTTATTTTCATATTTACAAATATCATTCAGTTTTAATAAAACTTCATAACTGGGTAAAATGAGTTGACCTTTTGACAGTCACTTTTAGTGGTGATTCAATCATGATATCAGAGCCAAATTGGCAAACAAATGATCAGAGAATATTTCAATTACCTGTTGAGCAAATATTATAATGATAATGATAATAGTAATGACGGCATTCAAATAGCGTTCTTCACCAGCAAGCTCTAAGCCCTTTACAATCTTTCATTACCCTGCAAACAGTCTCAACTTTCTGGGAAGTAAATCATGTTGGCTTTTAAAAACGAAGTTGTGAAGCCTGCAAAGATTTTGTTTAAAAACACCTGAAGATTTATGAATGCTACAAATCTGTAAGATACATACAATGGTATGATTATAATTTTTAAAAACATTTTCTTCTTCATGAATTTACGAATCAGTTTACTATTTTGAGGACAACTTCCTTGAAATATCCCAATCACCCTTACCATAGGATATTCTTCGTTACACAATGGATAGGACAAAAATTGATACCTCTAAGCTTGACTTAGTGTATATTGAAAACTTAATCAAACATTCCAACACAGCACAATATGAACTACTGCAATCGCTTAGATCCAAAACTTGAACTTGAAGAAAGCCTGCATGTCCGGGTCGTCCACGGATTTGTTGTTCACACCAGCGTAAACTTTCTTAAGCAGATCATTTTTCATTTTCTCCTCTAGAGTTTTGGTGTAGCGCTCAAGGACACCTATGAGACAAAGAAGAGGAAAAAACAGGGAGAAATGATAAATCATGCAGTGAGTAACACATGGTAAACACATGTGAGAAAGCATGTTGGTACAACAAAGGTGATCATAAAACTATCTGCTTGATGACATTGCCACTCAAGAAATATGTGAACAAATTGTTACTGTGCAAATGACTAAACAAAAGTTTGAGACAGCAACATAAAGCTGATTCCCTGTGTACGGCAATTATTATTACCTATTACAATATAAGTTGACGATGAATGAATTGAAAAAATAAATGCTCAAGAGTGTACTATGTGAGTAGAAAGAGTTCAGCAGTAAATGTGAAAATCCCTGCTGACCATACAAAAGTAGAAAAAACAAAACCCAAATTCTATACACCAAACTCACCAACTCCGTACACTTTTCCATACGCTATCAGATTGGTGCAAAGTCGCTCATCGTCGAACTTTTGCTCCTTCATCAAGATGCGGACAATCTCCCCAAAAATGAAGCCATCATCAAATGTTGGATTCTCAGATATGGGAAATTTGCAGTAGACGTCAACGGCCTCCAGAGGATTTGATTTACTCAACATCTCCGCACTCTCAATGTAAGCGTCATGAACCTGTACGATGGAAAAAATTGTTACAAAAGTATGAGACAAAATAAAACACTGATAATCCTCACAGTAGTGGGGAAAAAAAGCCCAATGCAAACGAATGACTTTTCATATTTGAAATAGACAATGTAAGACAGAAATGATGGTGAATGGAAACATTCTTTTAGAAACCACATGCAACAGAGGTAAAGGATTTCAGTATGAAACATTCATCATTGTACATAATGTATTACTACACTTACAAGAAAACAATGTAGTATAGCTAAGTGAGAAGTATAGGAAAGAGAGTATAAAAAGCTAAGACTACAGTATAGAAGAATCCTTTGTGGAACAGCAGCACAACAAAAACGATTCTTTTATTACCATAAATTATTGATTGAGTAATGAAATATGTTACAAAAACATTGACTGAAAGTGAAAGAGGGAAAATATAATTCTATCTTACCTCTGGTGCCATATCTATGACTTCAGCATAATATTTCTTGGCTTCGTTTGGTTCATTGGCAGCTCTCAACACCCGTGCCAAGCCCAGTCTTGCTTGATGGGACTTTGGGTTGGTGATGACCACTTTCTTTGGAGCGTCTTTCGTGTCTGTTTCTGACTTCGCTTCTGGTTCAGGTGCTGGATGAGATATTGAGAAACATTATTTACAGAAATGATTGGTTGGTTGGCTTTTGGTATTAAGACCTTGCAACACTATAAGGTCATATATAAGCGGCAGGATCTCCGCACATCTCTGATAACAAAATCCTGGTGAATCCAGGATTTGAACCTTGTACCTCTGTGTTTATAGGCGGGTGCTTCACCACTCAGCCACAGTTGCCTTTAAAAAACCCACACAAAAACCCAAACCAAAAAAACATTGATTATCAAGAAGGAGATCAGGAGCTATTCATATTAATTTACATTTGACAATTTATGGTAGAGTGATTTCCTCTTGCAAGCAAAGCTTGTGGACAACATTCATATTCTCAGTGGGATGTCATTCAATGACAAAAATGGTGCATTTCATTTCTTTTGAGATATTGTATAATTACCCTATATACTCAAACAATAAATTTCTAACACACTCCAAATTGACATAAAAACTGAGTTTACAAATGACTGCTGATTTTCCGTCTTTTTCAAAAACAAAAAGAAGACCATATTCAAGCATTCAATTATAATACTTTATTGCCTTGGAAATGATTTTTCGTCTTTTTAAAAAGAAAAAGAAGACCATATTCAAGCATTCAATAATAATACTAAATTGCCTTGTAAATCTACTTCCAACTTTTAAGCTGCTTATTCCTACAACATGTCCCAAAATCCACTCACCTTTTGTATCAGCCGGTGGCTCTTGTTTCTGAGCAGGAGCAGGCGCCGTTTTACCTCCCTGGAAACAAAAGAGAACAAGCTTGAATGTTTTTGACCAAACAGAAATTTATCCTAAACAAGCCCTTTAAAATGGTCTTAAAAGCAAATAGCATTTGGATTGATGAAACCTTTTGTAAATAGATAGATCACAAATCAATGAAGCTTTTCAAATGAATAAAGATAACCCTATAAAAATACCAAAATTTGGCCATTTTTTAGCCTATATCCATTTTTGGCCTGTGTGACATGTGGTTCCTTTTTGCAGAGAGCCCCACATATTGGCAGTTGGTATTGTTGTTGTTGATCGAGGACTTATATGGGGTTTTCACCCTTCAAGCAGTCTTAAACACCTACAGAATATGGCAGTCTAGCTCTGTACCCCGGGAGTGGAGAGCCTTAAAATTGGCCCCTTGTTACTGCAACAGTGCAATGCAGTCTCAAGATCTCTTCGGACCAAAGGCGGTTGGTATTGAAAGAGCCTAGAGATGTTGACATCCCACCTACCTTGGCTGCTGGAGCTCCTCTGGCCGCTGGGGCACCTTTAGCTGCTGCACCGCCTCGCACTGCGGCTCGTAGAGACATGAGAAGGATAAAGTGGGCAGATTAGACTACGTGTGTACGCTGTGACAGATGCCATGTGGTGAGGAAAGTATTGTAGTTAAATCTAGGTGTAAACTCATATGAAGTGACGCTCATTTCAGCTTTTTCTTTTTGAGTGAACACTGCTTGCAATAATGTAATAGATTAATAGCAAAGAATAAAGTTTAAAAGATATATTATATGCTTTGGATTAAAAAGACAAAAGATTATAAGATCATTTTCAAGTATTTGATTGTCATTGATGTACATTGAAGTTTGAATCCCTGACAAAACTCTTTAATGACCAAATGACAGAAAGTAACATTCTTAACAGGTCAGCAACCGACTGGTCTCAGAAAGTATAATGGCCTTCTGTCCTCGACTGACCAATTGTAACAAGATGTTTGACTTTTATAGAAAAATCAACATGATACACATTGCAACTGTCTAGTGTATTCACTTACTAAGAACAATGTTGGATGAAGGATATTTGATAATACTGTGATATAGTAATACACAAAAGATAAAACAAAAAAGGTGTGAGTAAAAATCTAAATAAATTATAAATGTGAAAATATACCGGTAATAAAAATGTACGAGTAGGCCTAAAAATAAGAGGACAGAAAAAAGGGTCACCACTACAGAAAATTGAACTTGATAGACAAATAAGAAAGACAAGCAGGTATGATTTAGGTAACCACAAAGAGTTGCAGGAAATCAAAGTAATAAACTGGAAACCATAAAGACGTTTTCAAACAAAGAAAAAATACTATTTTTTTACAAAAAGAAAAAAAGAAGAAAAGTGTCCTCTATCAAAGTTGGAGGATGAGGGAAAGGGGGGGGGGGGGGGGGTGTAAGTATGTAAAACATGCATTAAAATTGGAAAAAACAAGGCTTGGAACCCTCTCAGTTGCTATTGTATGGTGAACTGGTAAGAGAATTTTTCCCTCTTTTCTACCACCCTGTTTAAGATCGCATGTTATCTTGTACCAAACTTCATGTCCTTAGAACAATAAAGAGGCTGCACAGTCTGAGCAGAATGATAATCATAAAACGAGTTTAAGTGGAAATTGAGTTCAGAGTTTCAGGACAGAATTTTAACTTCCATGCAGATGATATTATGTGTGTGTTCAAATTTCTCAGGAGGTACATGTATGTACATTGAATCAAATGCAACTTGACCTATCCATGAACAACTAACCTTGCCCCACTCCCATCTGCTTTCAAAGAAAATTCTCATTAGCCTGGATTTATTACAACCCTATAAGATTTTCCCCCTTTCCATTGATATTCCTTTTGCTCTCCAGATGCCAGCAAATGAAAAGGTAACAATTAGGGAAAAACGTTTGCAATATTACAAGAAGGCTGAAAATTTGTTATATTTTCCACTTTTTTTCACTGAAGAATTAAAAAAAACTTCATAGCACTCCCATCAAACAGCAAAACTGTGCTTGTTTGGTTGTTGCTCCTGTGTAGCAAAATGCTTTGTTTAAGTTCGAAATCATAAGCTACTTTTCTGTCAAGGTGCAACTGCAAAGCCTAAAGTTATTGCACAATCAAACTGAAACTGACTAACCCTGTTATTCTTAGCGGATAGTCGCAGTCATCATTTCTAAAGCATCTTGGTGACTTTTTACCAAATAAAACAGAAGTATGGACTAGTGTTTTGAAGATATTGGGGGTGAACATTGACTGCTATGAAGAAGCTCTATCACTACACAGCGATACTTGGAAAAAGAAACTTGTGACTTATCCCTTGGTTTCTGCGGCACACAGACATGTTTGGACTTATCTCCCTTAGCTTGAGTGTTGGACGAGGTGGCCTGCACTCCGCGACCTCTGCCTGCTGCCGCCCCACCACGAGTTGGAGCCCCCTTAGCAGCCCCCCGCCCCCCGGGGGCTGTTGTTGCGGCTGGTGCTGCAGCCTTCGTCCCTCCTGCGGGCACTGGGGGAGCAGACGCCGCTTTCTTGGCCGCTTCCTCCTTTTTGGCATGCTCTGCCCACCATTTCTGCTCTGAAAATCATGAAGCATAGTAAACTGAAATGCTGTTTGGCAATACACAATCCCATAAACATTATCATACATAGACATCTACATGCATTCATACGACACTTTTACAAAAGTGCTCTATTTTTATCAACAATCACAGATTTTAAACCATATTTTACAGAAATTGAAGCAGACACTATATGAAGCCTTTTGAAGTGAAATCAAACTCTCAATCTCTTTATTCCTTATGTAAGGACATGAAAATGATAAAATTTCCCTTAATGAAATATAAATTCCTGATCTTACCTGTGATGGCTTGCGGAGGATCTCCATCACTCGTTTTTCCCTCAAGAGCGATACTTGCTTCATACGACGCTCTCGCATCTTTCAGCATCTGGGCACCAGCTTTATTGTTGTCCGGAGTGTTCTCGTAGAGGGCAAATTGTGAGGAGCCCAGCAGGAACAGGGCATAGCTGACACATGGCTGGATCTTTACCAGCTTCTGGCATGTCTGAAGGGAAAGAGAGAAAGTACCGGAATAGGTGTCACTGATATCGTGCACAAGTGAATCGTGGGCATCACTTTTTATATAATTTGGTTTGCAAGTTTCTTTGTTTTAGTATTTGCGATGTAATTCTTGCAACACTATGATTCTTAAAAGGTTGAGCCTTTGACTTTAACGACTTAAGTGCACAGTCAGAATGAGAAAAGCTGAAATAAAACTAGTTGCCAACAGGCTTGAAATTAAGAGCATTAAGACAAGATAAGAAAGGATTGGATGCACTTTCATTTGTCACATGAAATTAATTTTGCAGCATGGCTTCTGTGATATTAGTTTTTACCAATATTTGCAAACACTCAAACTTGCAAAATATTTCATCCTCAAATTTCATACTCACTTGTTCTTGTAGTTCCAACAGTTTTAAACTCCCAGAAATGGTGGAGTTGAAGATGAGTGCAGAGAGTCTCTGGCACCGACTGGCTATCAGCTCCTCATTGCCCGATTGCTTCTGGGTGAGCATGTCCAGTAGGTGTGTGTGTGCGTCAAGCAAAGCCCACTCAACCTGTTTGTACACATCCCCTCGGCAAATTGTGGGAAGGACGTTTGATGCCAGCAAAGCTGCTCTGAAATGTTGAAATAGAACTGTGTGGTAAACATGCTGATCTAAGACTTTTCTGTTTTTCAAAATTTAGCCTAAAATAAATATCAAAATGGAGAAAATGAAACCATATTCCAGTTGAATACTTGGACAAATGCAATGATTGTATCATCCTCTTTTATGAGTTGATGCCTTTACTGACTTAAGTGAGGAAAAAGGTCAGGCTCTGTTGCAGGATGCTTGAAACAAGTGAGACATTGAAAAAATATACGACGAAGGTACAATTGCTTTACAGTAAACTAGCAGCCTTCATTAATAACAGCACGATAAAGGAGGTCCCTTGTGATGTGACATATTTTTTTTTCACAGAAAATGCTCGTGTGTTTTATGATAGATTGCATTTACATAGCGCATTTCCCCCTCGAAAGCAAGCTCTATGCGCTTTACAATCATGATTGAAACAAATTTACGATGAACAGACAGATGTACGGTATATTTATCTTTCTTATCTCTGTAAATCAAATGCCACATACGTATGGAAAACATCCTGTGCAGACATTGCGTCCTTCACTTCATTGACTGTAAGCAAGCCACCCAGCTGAACCATTCCACGCAGGAAATGGACGTTACTGGCTCGGACCAGGTTCTCAGCAAACAAGCTGCTCTTGGCCCTGGGAGGATTACAAAGAGAAAAAAGCAGATAACATTAAAGTACTAAGCCATCTTCTGCTGGTTTGGTTTGGTTTGGTTACCAGTTTTACATCCCCTGCAACACTGTAAGGTCTTTTAAGAGACGGGTCTTCTGCTGTGCACTCACCATTCAAACAAGTCGTATAAAGTACCAAATACAAAGTTACTAGCGTAAAGTTAAAGATTGTTATATCCTATGATCTACAGTACATATCAAAGAACTTGAGAGAGGTTTTTCCTTTGTGCTATATTCCTTCCCTGTGACAAATTGATACACAGGGGGCAAGTCAAATGTTTGAAACATCACTATCCATCACTATCCGTAACAAAATTACAAAAAGAACCACAGCACAAAATCTAGGGATACTGGTAGGATTAGTAGCAAGAAGTAAGTTATTTTTAGAGGTTGCAACTTCCTGCCCTCTTAGCCTCTTTATTTTCTTTTACTTAAGCAGGCTTGAGTTTCCCTGAGGGTTGCTCTTTGTGAGCTGCGTCCATAAGCACTTCCTGTCTACAAAAAGCCGCAGAAGGTTAAATTGTAGGGGATACTAGTAAAACAAACGAAAGGTAACTACTCCGAGATAATTAAAAATAAATTTTCTCGCTATGAAATGTCGTAAGAACGTACTTGGCCTCTTCAGCTGTGTTGGCCTGCTTAGACAGTTCCGTCAACAACATCTCCAGACCAGCCAGGAGGAATTCAATGGCTTCCGCGCCACGCTTTCGCCATTCTTCCTTACTCAGACTGATAGCGAGACCCAGGTAAAATCTGTGGACAACATGAGAAATGTAATACTCTGTGTTATGAACGACAATTTGAAGCAAAGTGCAAATCATGCAGCACAAAAGTCAGAAAACTCTCTATTTCTTTATGTGTATTAGCAAATCTTTTGGGAATTCAAACTGAAGGTGCATGCATGGGAGAGCTTGCCGCAAATGGTTCAGGAAAGTATAAATGCAAACAACTAAATATTGAATTAAAGCTATAATCACACAGTCTTACAAAAATAACATTTGATATGTTTATCATGATTGAGCATAGTTCCAAAATTAATTACTTTTGGCATTAAGATATACCGTGTAAGACCACTCCTTTCACTTTGTCACAGAAGCAAATTATTACTATATCAAATGAAGTGTGTTCTTGAAAGCATAAATATTGGGATGTATGGATCATATACACTTCAATATTCAATGCAGGTTGCAATCATTTGGAGGCGGAAGCACAGAGGACTCTATGAACTACCGCCAGCTACCTGGCCATCTCATGCTGGGAGTTCCAACACAGTGCGGCCTCCAGCCTCTTGATGGCATCCTCGTAGTTGCCTTGAATGACAAGCATACGACCGACGTGGAAGTTGTAAACAGCTTTTGATTCATCCAAACTCAATGCGTCCAGATATTTTTGGTAAGCTTGGCCCAAGGGCGACTCGTTGTCCTCCGCTTTCATGGCTGCAGCTCCTTCCTGAATGGAAAAGTGAAATAATTATGGTTGTTATCACATTAAACTGATGCAACAAATGCCATGATGAAGAATATAAATCACAAACAAATATGACACAGGAGAAAAATGGTGTGTGGTCAAAGAGCTTATAAAATTATAAAGAGATGTAAGAGCTCGGTCTGGATTAGTAAGCGGAAAGAGAAAGAAAAGTGTATACGCAAAAGAGTTCAATGATTCCCACATATGCGCGTTACCACGTGATAAGCTCACGTGATGCCAAGAGGCGGAAGTTGCGGAAGAGTAAAAAACTAGAACCATGACGTGGTTGATATGAATCAATATTTAGTACTAATTTATTGGTTTTTAGGTTAATAATAATTTTGATGAGATTTTCTGTTTGCTTGTGCACTCTATAATAAGTGTGTGTCTTGTTCTTTTCATCTGGTAGTTATTTAGACGTATTTATTTATAGAGAAGCCAGCTTTTTTTGTTGCCATTTTGGCTTGGACCATAGAAGGGTGGAGCTGAACACCACGGGACCTTGTCGGAGAGGTGCTATGTTTGTTGTCAATAGAAGTAGGAAGTGATCACGACTTTGAAGATATGCGCGTTATCACATGACTGTACTTTGCATTGAAGTTGCGTCATAAAGAGAGGTAAGTTGGGGCTCTCGGTACTCCTTCTCTCCAGTGTGATCTCTAACAAGAAAGGATCAAAGATATTTTGTATTTGAGATATTTCTTTGACCAAAGAAGGCAGGTAAAGATGAGATTATTATTTTTTTTAGGCCGTCACTACTTGCAGTTAAATGCCTATATAACAATGCTTATCCAAAATCAAGATTTGAGTCAGAATTACTATCTGGTGAAACCAGAATAATGGGTAACAAACTAAATCCAAAAAGCATTCCACACTGACACAAAGGTTGAGTCTGGAAAATGAAATAAGAGTTTACATCTTAAATTGAGAGTCGATACCTTTTAAAAGAAATATAAAAGGAAAATCATTGACAGATGTGCTAGGCTCGAATTTACAGTATTTATTAGTCATAAACTAGAGATTCTTATTTATCTACGACATCAAATAACTATTGTGTCTAGTAGAAGAGGCTACAAACCCTCAGGGTGTCAAGTATTTTTTGTCACCAAAAAAGGCACACAAGAAGTGTTGTTTTGGCTGTAGACTTCAGACTTGTAAGGATGAAAGCTTTGGTTTGATTTTGGTTTAATGCCCCTGTAAGGTCATTTAAAAGGTGAGACTTCTCAATTTTATGTCCATCTCCGATAGGACAGGGGTTGGAGCCATTGAAACTTTGAAAAAACCTGATGAACCTCCCAGGATTCGAACCCGGCACCTTCAGGCTCACTACTGCTCGGCCACACACACCTCCGGTAAGGATAGAAGAACAGAGTCTAACTGACCTGCGACACCCTCTTGCTGTACCAGGCAAACAGGTTCTGAATCTGGTCCGCCTTCCCACTTTGACCGCTGTCCAGAAGATGGTGGTACTCCTGATCCAGAGCCTTCAGGTGGTGACTCACAGGGGCCGATGCATCGACTCCACGCATCTTGCAGATTGCAAGCACTTCCTCTTCCTTTGAACTTTCATGGGCTTGAAGATTGAGAGAAGGAGCATCTTCCTTTTCCTGTAAATGTTTTTTTGGACATGTGAAATTTACACACAAAAACACAACAAATAAACAAAGGAAACAACCTCATTTTTACAAATTGAAACCAAGATAAAATTCACCAAACTGCACATACCATTATTAAAGAAAATGAACTGTTGCACTGATAAAAAGTCACAGCCAAAAACCGTCAGCCAGAGGGAAAACTATGTGACAGTATCAACAGTTTGCACTTTGCAAATAGATTCATAAAGCAACAACAGCAACAAAGAAACAAAATAATCTTTTCAACCACTTGAATGCATATAGTATAGGGGTAAGTGAAACGCATTCAATAGAAAAAAAATATGCAGTGCCAGATATACCCTCATGATGAAAAGTCGCAACCACTGACACAATAACTACTAAATTTCTGCACATCCCTGCAGAATCTGAATAACAACAACATACAAGATATTTTCAAGGGTTAATAGAATCAAAATCTCAATTTCTCTCCGCCAGATAAAAAAGAAAGACATAAAAAATTGTAAGACTTGATACTTACCTCCTTCTTCAAACCAAACATGTCCTCGGCAAAGTACTTTTCCTCTAACGTCATAGCCAGCTTGAGATGGAGAGACGCATCCTTTGGCTTGAACTTGATTGCCGTAGCTATACAGTAGATTGCTGTTTCGAGTGAATCCATCGGCGAGTCACCCACTGAGTACTGCATGTGGAAGTTACCTAGAGCACAGACAGACAAATAGCCTTATAGTGTTACAAGTGGCAAAAAACAAAACCAAACACACTGATATAATAAGTGACTACTTCTGAAATTGGGAACATTTATTCAAAGTTTCACATTGGCCTGGAGCAAGTTGAAATGGTTGCCTGAGGATATCAATCAAAATGAATTTTAAATCAGAAGTTTAAAATACATTGGCTACCAGTAATCCTTTCTGGGATACTAATGATCTTTAAATTATAAAAAAGCCATGAGAAATTGAGAGTCGGCCCGCTTCTTAAATGACCTTACAGTTTTGAAAGGGATTGAAAATCAAGCCAAATAAACACTCAAGAATTAAAATAAATAAATAAATGTATAAATAAATATCAACTTTATTCAGCCCCGTGAGGAAATTTGGGTTACATTGTGCATACATGCACACATATCAAATTACAGCTCTCTAACAATACTAACATTGAACACCGTATGCATGTCACGTACATTAAATGATGAGATGATTTCATTGACATTCACAATATAAGGACTCACCTGGCCGTGGTACTCTACTGTAATACTCTTGTAGATTAGAGTCGGCTGCTTTCACCAATGCGTCTGGGCTTGTCTCATCAAAGATTTGCTGGAGACCTTTCTCCCACTTATGTTCCTGTGTATGGTGAATGAAACAGAAAGCAGCATATACAGTATAAAAATTGTTGAAAGTAGTTTGATTAAATAATAAGCACTGCAAAGAGAACAATGACAAGGAGATGATTCGCAAAGTAAATGCTAGACATTAATTTCTATAGTTAACAAACAAAAAGATTGAGTTTGTGACTGATCTTTACTTGACTTCCTGGCAATATGTCATGCTTTTCGGTGGATATGCCAAGAGGGAACGAGCAATTACTACTGATAAATATTATATAGAAACACATTCTGTTTCCAGCTGCCAGCGTGCTATCAGACAGATTGTGCTATTGTCAGGTTTGCTAATAGCTGGAAACTACTGTATAGACAAAGTGAGTGTGTGTGTGTGAGAGTGAGTGAGTGTGTGTGTGAGAGTGAGTGAGTGAGTGTGTGTGTGTGTGTGTGTGTGTGTGT
>JAUKPP010146740.1:0-14909 GCA_032273245.1 Phyllaplysia taylori
CCAGTGGTGTTAGATTTACCCGTCGTGCACATTTGTCTTTGAAAAGTTTGTGCGTGTAGTTATTGTCTGGTGTTTTCAAATGCATGTTGGTTAGTATCTCTACTCCACCCCCCTTCCCCATTATCCCCACACCCACAACCGACAACCTGTAAAAAAAAAGTGATGTGAGAAGTGCCAACTTGTTTATACTCTTTTTTAGGTGTGCCTATTTATCATTTATGGATTTTTATGCTTATTTCATTTTTTTTTTGGTTATTATTTTTTTTTAAAAATGTTTCTAGATATAATTTTGTAAGATAACGTTTGAATGGAATGTAGTTTTTGTTTGACTGTCGTTATTTTTTTGTGAAGATACTAAAATCCTTGCGTGAGTGTCACGTGTGTGTTTGGTGCTGTGTATTTTGCTTTGTGACAGTGTGTGTGTTGGGTTGATAACAAGCCTTCAGTACTAGCGTCCCGCTGTATTCCCTGTTCAGCACGGGGCAACTGACATCTTGCTATTACGTTTTGTTTCTGTTCTGAAACACAAATTAATATTAACGAATAATTCAACAAAATTCAATACATGTATTTTATCCATGTCCCAATCGAGAAAAAAAAGGAAAAGAAGAATAAACGAGCGATTTATCGACTTCAAATTACATCTATTAGAAACTTGAAAATACCAATACAGAATTTATTTTTAATGACCTTAAAATAAAATAAAAAAACCGTTTTGTTTAAGTCCACTAATTTTTAGTGTTTTCTTGGTCTGTTGTCACTGTTTCATGTTTCTTTTTACTTTTAAAGTTGTAATAGATATCAATGTAGATCTCTGTACGTCCAAGCTTCGCTCAAGTACCATAGGGTGCAGTTCTGGAAGGGAGGAAAGAGAAAAGCACCCCCCCCCCCCCCCTCTCTACCTCGAATTTTTTTCTCTCTTTTTTTTCACATTTTTAAAAAAGAAAGGAAGAATCGCCCATTACATGTACCATGCTGGTCTTATGTTTGCCGACGGTTTTAAAGTCATTGTATGGTACCAAACTCAACGACAAGACCTGTTGATTTCAAGATTCTCCCAACGTTGTGTAATGATTTGACCGCCAGATCTTTTTCACTGACCAGTATCCAGATGTCTTCCTTCCTTGGTCTTCCGCTCCCCCTGTCGTATCTCTTCCCCATTGTTTGACCATCTGTCTATCCCTGTATACCTCCACAGATGTCGTAGACGAGCACAAGCTGAGCGAGAGTGCTGCCCTCGCCACGGCTCACGTGACCACTTCATCAGACGAGGAGGATCACCCACACCATCACCACCACCACCACAGCCTCCAGAACAGCAACAGCAACAACTCTACCAACCCTTCCTCCTCCCCTAACAACAACAACAACAACAACACAACCACAGACGTGGACAACAGCAATATCAACAGCACCACAACCATCAACAACAACAGCAAAGATGGGAAGATTTGTATCGCCTCGACAGAGGCCAGCAAGGACAGAGGAGACAACACCAGCAGTAGCGGCGTCTCCCTCGGAGGAGTCTTGGCTCTGAAATGTCCCAACACGGCGGTGGAGAACGCCCTGCAGGTCAAGGTCGCCGAGTCTCGCGTCAAAAACTTTGTGGTGGACATCTCCTCCACCCTCACCCGACCTGGACTCGACCTAACAGCCGTGTCCGGCGACTCTGACGTCACCATGCCAGAAGAGGGGATCGAACACGGCCCCACCAGAGCCACAACCACCAGCAATGCCTCCTCCCCCTCCCCGTCCTCCCCGCCTCTCCAGCAGACTTCGGCAGGCGGCGATGACGTCAGCGGCGGTTGCCATGACAACGAGACAAGCGACGGGGTGGTCGGAGAGCGTTCAGCCATTTGGGCAGGCGACGCGGGGACCGGCTCGACGAACGACGTCGTCACGGGGCCGAGGCGAGAGGCGAGGGCAGAACTGCTGGAGGGGGCAGTCGGAGGATGCAGAGAGGAGGGCTGCTGCAATACAGACGGCCGGACCAGAGCTAGAGGAGAAGAGGAGGAGGAAGAGGAGGGCGATGTTGCGAGGGCAACGAGGAGAGATGGAGAGACGAGGAAGGAGGAGGATAAGCAGTCGGAAGGAGACGAGTTGAGGAGGAAGGAAAAGAACAATGAGGAGACTCGTGAGGCGAGAGGTAAGAAACTTTTAGCAACGACCTGTTGATGCTCCACCCCTACTGGTGGCCACTGACCATATTGATGCAAACATTGCAGGCAATGAGTTTTTACAAGATTTTTTATAGTAATTTTTCTTTTTTTTTACACTAAAAGTTATCAGCTGGTCAGAGAGACAAGTTTCATGATTTTTAATTTTTTTAATGCTTACTTTGCTTAGTATTGAAAGTTCATAGTGTGATCATATCAGTTGTAGTACGATGGTGATGATAACACCGTTTCCCAGGTTATGTCGTAATCTTATTGCTGTTACATGTTGTGTACTTTTTTTATTTGATGACGTAAAAGAAAAATGTACGTGTCCACCATCGAGATAAAAGCCGAGAAGATGGAAATGTTTAGTAATAGCTCTATACCCAGGCCTATTTCTTCTTGTCTTTAATTGATTGCAAAGCGCATAGAGATAGGGACAGGGATATGTGCTATATAAATGCAATCATTTTTATTTAAGTATTTATATATTTATTTATTTATTTTATTTATTTAGTATCTATTTATTTTGTTTGTAAATGGGTGATTTAGGCCTTTTACTTTCTATGGTGACATCGGGTCCAGTCTAGATCTTTGGCTCTTTGGCGCTGTAGACCAAAAACATTATATCCTTCTCTCGTTACTATATCAAAACATTTTACTCTTCGTGTCAAGATTTCCATGACGGTTAGAGCTGTAATGGCAGCAGGTCTGGATGCACGTTATTCTCCGCGGATCAGTGTCAGCCGATAAGAAAACACACGAGAATGTGGTGGCGCTAAGGCTAAGCCCGCCAGTCGCTTCATCGGGCTCGGGGTTAGGGACGGGAATTTGGGGAGGAAGGTTCTTCGTTATTTCTCGTTATTTTCTATGGAATTTTGTGAAAACAATCAATGTTATTTTGTACTATGAACATGTGTCTGGTCCCTGTTCAACGCCATGCTAACAGAGATTTTGCTAACAGTCTAGCTGGCAAATCTGCAACTTCGTCATTGTTAAGCTAGTTGTTCAACAAGGAAAATACTATAACAACAAGCCAAAACGATAGAAAAAGAACATAAAATCCCTCCCAGTGTCACCTCAGAAACTCCATCCTGTGTGCGGCCCTGACCCAGTTGAACAGTTTCAGCTAGACGCTTACTCCGAGAATTGTAATTGTCCGAGATTTATTAGATCGCTAGCTTCTTCGTGATGTTTGTGCTTCTTTTTCACGTTTGCGCTTTTGTTTCACTGATTAGCATTTAGCTTGGTTTGTGTTTTTTTCTTTGGATTTTCTTGTTTTTTCTCTGTCTTTTACTTAAAATTTTTCTTTTAAAAATTTTTTTGATTATCAAAGCACATGTATTTGTCTAGATGGAAGATTTCTGAGATTGAAGGAAGTTCTCTATATAGTAGATCCGTTTTCAGTACGGAAGAGCGGAAACGCGGTACACAGTCAGTGATACACACGGTAGTCTTCATGATTCCGGTTAGGTTTTGTTTGGTTATCGCTGATACTCTGTTCATTTGGCGGTCGACCTTTTATAAATAGCGCTATTAAATATGGTTCTGGAGCTTTGCACTTTCCTTGTCGAGATCTGGGCCAAGGGGGGAGAACTGTATATTAAAACCACTTACGTAGTGTGTACTGAATTGTCTACCCTTGAATCGGCGTCGCCCTGGACTCATCTAGTAGAATTGAAATTATTGTTGTAATGTTGTTGTAATGTGTAAGCTTTTCCACGAGCAGGGAAAAGACTTTCATTGTAAATATAAAAACTCTTTCCTCTATCCACTTGAAAACATCTAAATCCCCATCCTTTTTAGGGAAAAAACAAAAAACACCCTCCCAAAACAATAAAAACATCCTCAAACTTATTGTATTCTAAAAATAACAAGTTGTCAGCAAACGGATGTGTTTTAATGCAACGTTTTCAGTCAAAGATATATGTTATGATTATGCGTCCCTTCCCCAGAAGTCACATCGGCCGTGGAGGAAGAGTATGTCCTGCAGTGCATCTACTGCCCCAACACGTTCAGCCGGGCCACCCTGCTGCGTGACCACATGCGGGCGGAGCACCCGGAGAAGCCTGTGCGCTACCAGTGCCCGCGCTGTGACCAGACGTTCCTGCTCAAGTCTCACCTGGACAAACATCTGGCCATGCATTCGCCCACCTCGCAGTCCTGCAAGGTCAGTCAGGGCACAGCATGGGCCGCATACACAACAACATGGTTCACAACAACTGCGGCGGTTGAAAATAAAAAACAGTAGGCCTTTTAGGTCGCCGCCGGGGCAAAATTGAAAGTTGATTCCTATCTAAATACTTAAACATGGTTGTTGGTGCCGAAATGACCTTACAGAGTCAATGGAGCCATGAAACTCCAATCAAAGAAACAAAGAAACAACCAAACACAATAACCCCTTATGTACTTGTACTGTTGATGTACAGACAGAATGGCAGATCTGTTATAGATGTGCCTCAGAAGAACAGGATTTTCAGCCAATTTCATGTTTTCAGATAAATCTGAAATGCTCACACAAGTATCAACTTAATTTAATTTTGTTTTAGCATGTTTTTAAAGCAGACTTGCAGACAGTTTCACATTTCAAAACATAATAATTAGAACATTTACACAAGTATTTGCTTAATTTTCTTCTGTTTGAGCTTTAAAAAAAAAAAAAGAAACAGATGAAGTAGAGCAAGGAGACCGCTGCAAAACACAGTTGGAATTGATGGAATTTAAAGCACACACTTCACACCTATGTTGAGCACAAAAGCTCTGTGATCAAGTGTTGCCTGCGTGCTACTCGTCAGCTAAACCAAGCAGCATATCAACACATCATTCTTTGTGTCCACAGGTGTGTCAGAAAACATTTGCCAATGTGTACCGACTGCAGCGACACATGATCAGTCACTCCGAGTCGACAGATCTACGCAAGTTCAAGTGCCCAGAATGTGGCAAAGCCTTTAAATTCAAGCATCACCTCAAAGGTAAGAATCTTCTTCTCTTGTGGGAAACAATTCATGCCGTTTGCTCCAACTCATAGAAATTATGGGATTCAGCTTTTTTGGAAGCAAATAAAGTTTATTTCATTTTATACACCTCTTTTGTGCTTGATAGTCTGTGCTTGGTTCAATAGCCTTACCAAAAAGAAGGCCAAATTTTATCTACTGGTATTGGCTGCCCAAAAATGGATAAATGTCTTACAGTCAGAGATCAGTCTAGTAAAGAATGTAAGCTCAATATTCTGTTGCTCTTAGTTTAAACCAAATTTACGTTTTCATAAATCAAAGTGCTCTCTTTTTTTTTAGTTCCAAAGTAAGATGTACTGGGCCCAATGAAATGCCCTATGTGAGTGTCAATATTAATGTGTGTTTGTGTGTGTGTGTGAGTGTCACTATTAATGTGTGTGTGTGTGTGATGTTTCAGAGCACATCCGCATCCACTCTGGAGAGAAGCCCTTCCAATGCCCGACGTGCTCCAAGCGTTTCTCGCACTCCGGCTCCTACAGCAGTCACATGACCTCTAAGAAGTGCTGGGTCATGGGACAGCAGGGCAAGGCAGCGGCAGCGGCACAGCAGGGCCAAGGTCGCCGGCCCGCCGAGCGAGAGGAGACTGGCAGGGGAGCTAACCCTGCACCGCCCGCCTTCCCCGGCCAGGACGCGGCTACAGCAGCTGCAGCGGCGGCGGCGGGCAGGTTCCTGTTCCGACCTCTGGGCCAGGTCTTCTCTCAGCCTCTGACCTCACCACCACCAGGTGAGACGAGATCTGGTCTGGGTTTTACACTCCTTTCGGCATTGTATAGTCAATCAAGAGCCAAAACCTGGATTTTCATACCAGTATCCGTTTCTGATAGGATAAATAAATCCCCCCCCCCCCTCCCCCATCCCACACCCCCACACAAAAAGGAAACTCCAACCACTAAACAAACAAGCAATATGTGATGACACGATGAGATCTAAATCAAACCAATGTCCTAACTTTCACTCCCAAGCAGGCCTATATTAAAAAAAAATATTTATTTATACAGTTTGTTATCCATTTGTGAATATTTTATTATGCTAATTGCTTTTGGTATAAGAAGTCTCATTATTACGCCAGTTTGGATTGAAGCTAATGGTGTATGTGTTTGTGTGTTACAGGTGCGTACCCACAGCCTTTCCTCAACCAGTCCTCTGCTGCCCTGCGACACCAGTTGTACGCCGGCGCCCCGCCCCCCATCACCTCCGCCATGATGTCCTCGGCACAGAGTGCTCTAGCTCTCAGCCTGTTCCACCACCAGAAGGCTGCGGCCGCAGCTGTTGCTGCAGCAGCTGTCTCATCCTCGTCATCATCTCCTTCCTCCTCGTCAATCTTGTCTA
The DNA here is from genome assembly GCA_032273245.1 of Phyllaplysia taylori. Lineage (NCBI taxonomy): Eukaryota > Metazoa > Mollusca > Gastropoda > Aplysiida > Aplysiidae > Phyllaplysia > Phyllaplysia taylori. The sequence continues at coordinate 6,500 of JAUKPP010146740.1, forward strand.
CTCAGGTTTCAAACTCCTCCACCCCCGGCGGTGTGACCGCTCTCCCTCCTCCCCCTCTCTCCTCTCTCCCCGGAGCTGTATCCCTTCACTCTGCTCCCGCCCCAGCCCACAGCCACACAGCTGACCACCTCCCGCAGCATCCCAGCATTCCTTTCCACCTCTTATCCCCACCTCACTCTATCCCAGAAGCCCACAGTTCATCCCCGGCGGCCGCGACAGCTCCGAGTCTCTTTGTCCCCGCCTCTAGCTCATCCAGAGCTCTCGAGGACCACCTACGCAAGACGCCCGTCCTCGTCGATGCCCTTCTGGCTGGTCAGCCGTACGGCCGCGAGTACCGAGATCTCTACCGCAGTATGATGGGAGTGGCAGTCACCCAGGCAGCGTCCGGCATCGGTCAGCCTCACAGCGGAGGGAACCTGTCCATCCCCACCCCCTCCCCCTCACCGCGAGATCTGCAAGCATCTCCAGATGTCAAATCCCAATCGCCACCGTCGTCAGCCCCCAGTGCCGACACGATGGAGAAGAAAAAACTGTGTGTGGAGAAGGATGGAAAGTTTGCAGCAAAACTTCTCAAGAGAATGGAGACCAAACTTGAGTGTGAGGACGCAAAGGAGAAGAGAGAAAAAATGCCAGCTGGAGAGGGCAAAACGTTGAATGGCAAAGGAGATGAGTCAGGTTTGAATACGGAAATAAAAGAGGAGATTGTGTCGGACGAAGATGGGGAAGAAAGTGTCGACGTCACATCTAGTGATGAGGGGAGGAAGAGCGGCAGCAAGTCGCTGGAGGTGAAAGAAGAGAAAGACACAACAAAGGAGGATGGAAAGAAGGGTGAAGAAAGTGAGAGTGATGATGATGCGGATGATAATGAGGATATCTCGGATCGCATCGTGGGTATGGTGAAGCTCGAGATGTGTGGCGGAGGAGAGAGCCAGACGTGCCGCTACTGCCACAAAGATTTCCTCAGCCCTGTGGACCTACACCAGCATGAGCGCTACTTGTGTGAGAGGAACCACGACATACGCCGGGTCATCACCGACAACGGCAAAGTGGCAGCTGATAACGATCCGCTAGATGAGAAAGACGAGACGAGGCAAGATGATGATGTTGAGGTGAAGGATGAGCTTGAAAATTCAAGGCCGTCTAGCTCGAAGCCTTCGGTCACCGGAGAGGATAACGAAGATCTCGATGATGATGAGGATGATGACGACGACGATGATGAGGATGAGGAAGAGTTGGAGACCGCCAAGTCTAAGAAGGAGGCAGAAAAGGAGGAGTTGAAGAAGAAGCAAATGGAGGAGTTGGCGGAGAAGAAAGCTGTTTTGACAGACAGCCAAAGCCACCACCTGAGGGCGTGTTACCGTGACAACAAGCAGCCGGACGGCCAGGCAGTGGGAGAGATTGCCAAGATCATTGGACTGTCCAGCAAAGTTGTGCAGGTAACTTTAGGCCTTCTTTTTTCTTTTGTTTTTGAAAGTTTTACTTATGTTCCTTTTGCATTTTCCTTTTTATTTTTAGTTAAAAATAATCCGCATCAATGAATCTACAAGTGATTTTGTTTTAGAGTGCGCACTGTTTTTGTTAAATTTTGTCTGTACATGAAAAGTCTTCTTTGTCCTTTGATCAAGGGAAAATTCTGTTCTGACACTTTGAAGGCAGGAAACGTCACAGACTTGCTTGCTCAGATATTGTACTTGTCAGCTTCTTTCTTTTTAGTTTTTTCAAGCTAAAACAGCAAAAGAAGCAGGCGCCTCTATAAGTAAATAATTTCTAACTTCTAGCTGGTTTTGCCAAGTCTTTCTTGCAAACAGAAAACAAAATGTCATGTGTAATATCAAATTCTTTCAGTAGGGAATGAAATCAAACTATATTTTTCTGCCCTCTCTGTGTCTACAGGAATGGTTTGAAAATATGCGGAGACGTGAGGGCCAGAAGCAGGAGAAGGCCAAACAGGCACGTCAGCGGAGTCGCAAGCGCAGCGGAAGTCCCGCCACCGCCACATCTCCGTCCCCGTACATCCCGATTGTGCCCAACCCGTTCGCCATGTTCCAACACAGCCATCAGCAGTACAAGTACAGGAACAGCGCGGGATCCCTACACTCCGCCAGCCAGGCCCTCTACCCTCTGAGCCAGGTTCAAGCACCGGTCAACTTGTCCACTGTTGCCCCGCTGACCCCTCCGTCAGATGACCAACCATTGGACTTGACCGTGCGCCGACAGCAACCCCCCCAGGCCCACACCAGTCATGTCCAGACACAGCCACTGACCCAACTCACCGAGAATCTGGAGGACCAGGTTTTGAACCTCAGCAATAAGAAACCTAAGCTTGAGCCTGTGTCCACCTCCACCACCTCCGTCTCCTCCCCGCACTCGGTCAAGCTGGAGTCCCCTCCCCTGTCGGCCACCACCCCGCCTCAGAGGTCGTCATCCAGTCACAGTATGGACTCCACACCAGGAAAACCTGGTACGCCCCCTCTCTCAGGACGGTTCTCCCCGCTCTCCATCCCCAAACATCCGTTCCTTCAAGTCCCGGACCCCAAGTCGTTCACCGCCCACCCCCTGGCGCTTGCCGAGCTGGAACGTCTTGAAGCAGCGGCCAGACAGATGGACGCCGGCCGCTTCCAGCACTCAGAGATTTTCAAGTACATGAGTCAGAAGGGGCTGTTCAAGGGAGGTTACCACAGCTTGCTCAAGGGAGGTTACCCTGCCCTGGTGGAGCCCAGTGCTCTGCGTCAGTTGCCGGTGACAACAGCAGCACAGATCACTGGAGTTATCCCCCCTAACAACCATCACCCGCAGAGGGATTCGCCCATCAAGACGGGGTCGACTGATGAGACAAGAGGAACGCGCTCACCCAGTAAGTTGGGTAAGAACACTTATCAGTCAGTCATAGAGCAATAAAAGCTTGTCGTTTTGTCCATACATGAAGTGTCATTCCTTTATGCTTATGTGCAGAATTTTTTTTCTCCACAAAGCTGAATGTACAAAGAAATTGTTTCAGAATTGGAAAGTTTTCAAGTGTAAGTGATGAAGAAAACAATCTGAGCGTCTGTTCTGAACATGTCTTTAGGATTTGTTAGCTCTGCTTCAGTTTTGATTGTGTTTTCCCTAACATAACAGTCTTCTTACTCTGTCTCTCAGAGATTCACTATTTGTGATTGACTGATTATTCTAATGTTGTAGAGAGAGCGTAATTTGTTTTATGTCATGGCTATTTTTATACTTTTTTTTGTCAGCTAGTTTAGTCCATGCAGCACGTGTAACTCTGCCAGGCTGATATTAAGATATAGCTCCAGCATGTCTCAACACCAGCATGTCTCAACACTAGCATGTCTCAACACTAGCACGTCCCACTGATATTCCCTAAACATTAGCTGGAACTGTGTAAGAAGAAAATTGTTCTACTTCTGTCTCCAGACGGCCGGACTGCATCCCCCAGCGTTAAGAAACTTGTGATTGACGAATCCGGCGAGGAGGATGTGGTCGGCTCTGGCATGGAGAAGGGGCTGGACAAGGCGAGCTTTGAGGGAGAGCTGAAGCGGTTCATGGAGTCGCGAGCTGATCTGCAGACGTTGGCCAATGTGGCAACAATGGAGGAGTTCCGTGCTCTGTCGGCCGCTCAGGGGAAGAGGAGGAGGAGGAAGAGCTCTAAGCAGGCAAGTCTCGAAAATGTTTAGTTACAGAGTTGCTATTCCACTCTGACTGGTGGGAAGCAAATATGATCCGAAGCACTTTTAGTGAAGCAGTAAAGCCTGTCTACTGGTAGAATTTCTTGACGTTTTGTCAAGTTGATTTTCTCAAGAGCCATGTAAGAAATAGAGCATAATTTTTTAATACCTTTGTTATCATACTATCATCATTTACAGCTTTCATTGCCATCATAATCATCATCATCATCATTAGCTTCCTTCATCATTGCATAGTCGTTCTCACCAATACCAGCACCCCTATCATTCACTGGCAATCGTTGTCCCGACACTCAGGACAGTCAATGGTATCACGACATAAAGGATTAACCGTTTGATAATTAGCATCCCCGTTACAATGATCCTTGTCATCATCATCATAATCATCATTATCATCATAATCATCATCATCATCATCATCATCATCATCACCATAATCATCATGTCCCTTACCATGGTTGTCATTATCATCTCCATCGTTGTCCTCATCAGCACCATCAATCCCATCAGGTGGAGAGTGAAGAGACCAAGCTGGACGACCTGGACGACAGCATCAGCAATGCGGAGGATGACGGCAGTCCCGCACGCAAGCGGCGAAGGTCGTGGAAAGGTCACCGAATCAGCGAGGAGCTGGGCATGTACGCGTGCGACCAGTGCGACAAACAGTTCAGCAAACAGAGCTCCCTGGCCCGGCACAAGTACGAGCATTCCGGTGAGTTGACCACGGAGATACTGTGTGAGGAGGAAGAGCTTAACAGAGATTTTCTTATGTTTTGTCTTGTAGAGAGGCTGAGGCGTGTGTTTGATGGAGAAGAAGCTTGTCTGCCCAGTAACAAGAGCAGTGTTATAATCTGTCTAGTTTAGTGCACAGAATTCAGTTCTGCTCACATCTGTTCACATTGCCAATACAATCACATGAAACTTTACTTACTCAACATGTCTTTCTTTTGATCTCTCTCCTCTCTACCACCTTGGTGGCTGATGAGGCCTCTGGTGGGATGTGGTCCATCTCATCTCTTTACAAACTTTGACTCTCCTTATTCACTCCCTGGTTCTTAAAGTACTAGTTCCAAAAGTATGGACTGGCAGTGTTGGGAAATTTCAACTGTGTAAAAGAAACGTTTTGTAACTATTGCTTGGTATGAGTCAAATAGTTATACAATGTTGACAATGCGGTAAAATACTAATAATGAAACAATAGCAAAGAAGCTAACAAAGGAATGACCATGCCATCTTCCCCTCCAGGTGCCCGTCCGTTCCACTGCGAGGTTTGCACCAAAGCCTTCAAGCACAAGCACCACCTGACTGAACACAGACGCCTGCACAGCGGGGAGAAGCCGTTCCGCTGCCGCAAGTGTGGCAAGCGATTCTCGCACTCGGGCTCCTACAGCCAGCACATGAACCACAGGTGAGCAGACAAGTTATAACCATTATCTGTCAGACAAGTCACGTTGTAATTTTGCTAAAGGCTGATTTATTCTCCTTAGTTTTTTGTATTAGCCAGGTGGAATTTTTTCCCTTGCCATCATTCCCTTCCTCTACCTTATGTTTCCATTAGATTTGAGTTTAACATGGATGAGAAACTGTTGCTTTATCAGGTAAAAGGAGGGAGGATTGCTTGTATCGGGGGGGGGGGGGGGGGGGGGTGGGGTGGGGATAGATTAGAGGGGTGATAAGAGTAAGAGTTGGTGTTTCCTCAGCAAAGACAATAACACTATTTACCTAATACCTGTCCTTGACCTGAGCTTTCAGGAAGGTCATCCAGATGTCAACTTGTGTGTCAAGGATCAATGACAAGTTGACTGTTGAGATCACATTTCCTCACTGTTAATGTATTTGGTCACAGGTACAAGTTCTGCAAACCCTCAGACGGAGAGGAGGAGGAGAACGCCACCGGCTCCAGCAAGGAGGATTAAACCTGGGCTTCAACGTGGGCTGTTGCCGGTGAGATGTACTCCAGCATGAGCAGCGTTTAATGTCTTACCTGACGTAATGCGACTTCTCATACTACCTGGCAAGTCTCCGTCTCCACCGCCTGACTCGCCAGCTGCCAGTGGGAGGAACTAAAGGTTCAGAGTTTGTGAGAACATGACATTGTCTCTGGTGTTTGGCTCGAGATTGCAGATAGGTGGGATAGTTCTGGGACTTTTACCTGCAGACGCCACATCTCACATCTCGGTGGGACGTGATGGAACAAACAACCTGCTGGGGTGGAAGAGAATTTCTCCTGGATACGGCGCGGCGTTTTCCCCGCAGCAGCCGTGACTGTAGAGCAGCTCCCTAGAGCAGACTCTGGGTGTCAAGGTGGAACTTTTCCCCACGTGCGAGGAGAAGAGAAGCCCCTGGTATAGACAAACTGGGAGACTCTGCGACTGACCTAGATAGAGCTTGGCTTGATGCAAGTGTTCAAGATTCTTCCTCGGATGTGGACTTGGCCCATCTATTCTGTTGCTCTTGGTTCTCCCCTTGTATGCCAGAGCAAGTATTTCTCTAAAAATGTAACACAACACAATGTGTTTTTGAGAGCAGATTAAGAATTTTTATGACTTTTTCTGTGCCAGTTATGCAGTTTTGCCATGAAACCATGGTAAGATTTTAACCCATAACCTGTGTGCTTAACGTGCACATTTTAACCCCCCACTCTCGTCCTTGGGTCCAGTACAACTTTTGTTTATTGAGTTCTATGAGATGTTTTGTTCTTATTGACCAATGCCATGAAATTGCTTTTACTTTTCACAAAAGTATTCCAATATCTTTGTTTCTGGTGAGATGTGAGAGTGAGGCGATTCATCAGTTTCTTGTACACCATGTGTAAGGAGAGCTTGTCTAGTCAATGCTGCAAATGGTGCACAAACTCTGCATGAGTAGTCTGCCATTTCTTTGAGGAGGGAAATCAGGACGTGCTTTGATTGACTTCTTTGTGTCAACTGCAGACAGATGTGTTACTTGAGCACACCCAAAGCGTGTTAAAACGACTACTCACACAGTTCAGAACTTGACACTATAGGGACAATGTGTTGAAACGTCTGTAGCCTCTCACAGCTCAACACTTGACACTGTAGGGCGACCTACCCTCGACACTCCTTTGTTGCACAGACCAATATTGTTCCAGTATTGTTTCATATACAATATCCTTATATTACTCTTATTCCGCTGCTTCCAAATGTAAGGTTTTAATCTCATATATTCCTCTTGTTATATTGTGTTTTTGACTCTCAGAAATTCCACATGCAAAATGAAAACCAGCAATTCTGTGCCGTAAGTCTCATTTGTGTTGTTCTTTGACACACTCCAGTTTTGAGAGAATGGGCGCATACTTGTCTGCGGTGATATCATCTCTCGTGGGTCCTCTATAAACTAGTTTTAAGGGACACAACCACTTTGTTTTGACTACTCAATTGTTGTTTTTAAGGGGCACAATATTTGGTTTTACTCTTTACAATGTTGTTAATGTTGTAGCAAACACTCAACTATTCCTGTACTCCAAAGTCTTTGGATCCATGCTGTTGTTTCTATTACCTCAAGTGTTTGTCTTTTATCATCGGGAACAACCCATGTCTTGTAGGATCTTTTTTTAACACAAGTTTTAACAGTGTACGACCATTTTGCACTGAACTGGAGGGACCAAATGATTTTTAGTCTCCAAGACGTTTCTGCTGTGTGTGTCAAGATTGACATGAACCAGTGGACAGATGGATGCAGCTTGTGTGTACATGACATTGACACTGTCTGCTTGTCCAACTGTATATAGAGCTATGTTATTTTGGCTGAGTTTTGACATGGACTTTGTTGTAAATATGTCCTGTTCCTCTGCCTTCTTTTGCCATTTTGTGATTGTGACTTTGTATGTTGGTAAATGTGAGAGGGAGACAGATGTGTCCTCGCCATGTGTACAGTGTGTTGTGTGTCCTGTGTGTACTTTCTGTGTCGTGTGTACATGTCGTTCGTGTCGTCTCCGAGCCTCCCAGTGGGGATGCGGTGGCCCCCGCCACCCACCCGCCCTGAACACACTGAATCCGCGAGCTTCCAAACCCAGTAGTTTTATTGTCTAGTGAGTGTGTATCTGTTGTCACTCTGTTGTCTCATTACTCAACTCCTCCGCTCTCTCCATCCTTCTCCTCCTCCTTTTCTCCTATTGCTTGTTCCCCCTCTAACCAATAGGCAGCTTTCTCACCACCTCACACCAAATTTTCTTAAATTGCCACAACTCGCCAGCTATATTGTTATATGTCATCCACGTATCATTTCAATATAATGTCAAATTCCTGTCATATATGCCACCAATACCATGTATATGTTGTTGCTTCTCTTTGTATGTTCATTGATCAACCCTTACCCCTCCCCCATACCTCCCTCCACATTGGATGATGCACTGCTCCCAACTCAGCAATTCTGTCAAGCCAGCAAAGTGGAAGGTCAACTCTTTGAAATGTCTCAGTTAGACGTCTTGTCAAGTTTTATAACTCGTGTAGCTTTGAAAAGTTGGTTGGTTTTATATGGGTCTGGCCATGGTTTTTTTTTTTCTATTTTGTCTAGAATTTCTTTGTTTGCCGCGTCAGTATTGGGCTTGTTCCGCTCATTTGTTCTTTTGTAACTCACTGAGTATTTGAGGATGAAAACGATTGATTCAGCATTAACCTAGGTGGTTTTTGAGTCTGTGTGTGTGTGTGTGTGTGTGTGTGTGTGTGTGTGTGTGTGTGTGTGTGTGTGTGTGTGTGTGTGTGTGT
>JAUKPP010146851.1:0-11795 GCA_032273245.1 Phyllaplysia taylori
CTCCCTCTCTCTCTCGCTCCCTGTCTCTCTCGCTCCCTCTCTCTCTCGCTCCCTGTCTCTCTCGCTCCCTGTCTCTCGCTCCCTGTCTCTCTCGCTCCCCGTCTCTCTCGCTCCCCGTCTCTCTCGCTCCCTGTCTCTCGCTCCCTCTCTCTCTCGCTCCCTGTCTCTCTCGCTCCCTCTCTCTCGCTCCCTGTCTCTCTCGCTCCCGTCCTCGAATACTAAAAAACCAAACATCAGAACCAAAAACAAAAACAAAAAGAAAGAAAATTCAAATCAACCAAAATTCCAAGCGCATCAACCTAGCGGACTGCGCCGAATCACCTTGTTTCAGGGAAGGGTCCCAAGGACAATGATTAAATTTGAAAGGATTATGATTGGGGCTGTTATTCTCTAGTTCGTTTGGTCTTTTGATTTCGTAGAAATATTCTTTTTCTTTTGGATTTTTATTATATAAAAAAAAAATGATTGTCTCACGATGGCTGATGAAATAGACTGTATACATGTAGGCCGAGGGTGATATTCGGATAATATTGGAGTACCAGAGACTAAAAGAGGGAGAGCAGAAGGGGGGAAGTGAAGGATCAAAAGGAAAGATACACACTAAAGTTATGAACAGATGAACATAGGACAAATGCAATAATAAAACTGTAATAGTAATATTAAAAAAAATCTATAAAATTCGCTCGCTAAGCAAGTGGCCCGAAAGACATTTTGTCTACGAAGAACGGGAAGTTGCATTTGGCTAGCAGACCCGTTTAGGGTACTAATCCCAGCTGTGTCAAGCCTAAGATGTACGAATTGTAATTCAAATTCATGGAAATGTATCAGCTGTGGTGTGATAAAAAGAGTGGCAAGGTTGGTGAACCCGATGCCAGTATAGGCGTCTTTACATTTCGGTAATGCTACGTTCGATGTGCAGTAACACAATATTTTTTCTTAGTGACAACACCGCCAGTAGGCCCTATGGATATAAGAGTTTATGAGACGACAAACCCTGAACACAAAACAAACAAGCAAACAAAGAGTGGTGCTTAAGAGACATGGAATAATTTTAATGATACTTAGCAACAAGTTGGTTCTACTGCTAGCGTCCAATTTATGGTGCACTTTTTATGTTGAGTTTCTTGGTACGGTAGAAAAAATGTGAAAAAATTATGAGGCCTTAATTGATTGTTTACTTAAATACATTCTCATTATGGAGACAAGTAGGTCTGTCAGATACTAGAGAGTTGATTAGTTGATTTAGAGAAGGATACAATCTAAAGAAGAAACTTACCTCCTTTTGTGCAACATGAAGTCAGTTACTCTCGAGCATACTTTCAATTTCCTTTGAACTTTTTTAACTTTGAAACTGAAGAAATAGCGGAATCACAATACATGTACATGTAGGCATCTTTGCACCTTCGTACAAGGATTTGTAGTTCTTGTAACTAAGGATACGGACCTCTCGCATTTTCTTTGGAATCAAGCTCTTTTGCGTTGTCACCCGCCTCCTCGTTCTTATCATCGAGCACTATACGCAGGTTACTCTCTTGATACACGATACTAAACTCTCTGGATTTTGTTTTTTGTTTTTACGTCTGATGGAGTTGCTTCCCTTGATTTTGATTTTGCCAGATTAGCTACTTTATGTATACATTTAGCTACTTTATTTACCACTTTATCATTATTATTATTTTACGATTAGCCTATGGCCAGAAAGTGAAGTGGACCGTTTTAAAAATTCTTTAAATAAATTCTGCTGCAAAATGTTGATATTTTCCTCTGTAAAGAATCATTGTTCAATATGCTGTTGCTCTTAAACCTCTGCGCTATTATAGGTTGCTAATTGCCACGCTGAAAACACAGATGGCGGTTTTTCATTTTTAGACCTGGCCACAAGGTTTGTTGTCAATTTAACTCAATTTGTTGATATGATTAGTAGTAGTAAGGAGTGCGTTATTTATAGAGGCGCCAGCCTCAGCTGTTTTAGCCTCTTCGTGTTCTGGTGTTACTTAAGCACTCAATCAGGCTTAAGTTTTCCCGAGGGTAGCCATTTGCGTGCTGCGTCAGCAGCACTTTGCTGTCACGAAAATGCATATCTATCATATCATGCATTTTTTTGTTGTTGGTTTTTTGTTGTTGATATGAATGGCTAATGGCTGCCTCTGCGAGGAAAGAAGAACAGTATCCTAATCAAGTTTACCAAGATAAAGTAAGTCTAGATCTAGATTTGTTAGTAGGTCTGGACCTAGATCTAGATCTACGGAAAAATGGCGGGATAGTCCTAGATCTAGCAGAGTATCCTGTAGTAGTAATATAAATAAGAAAGGAAGAAAAAGGCCGGGGTGGGGGTGGAGTGAGGGGTAGGGGTGGGGAGTAGGACCAGAGAGGCCCGAGGCAGAGGTAAAATCTAATCTAGATCCCTTCTCCGCGTTTACCTGATTTTTTTTTTTTGCGCCATCCCAACTAGGCTAGACAGACAAGAGGGGGGAGGGGGGGGGGGGGTTATAGATTCTAGTTATCAGTAGTACCGGTAGCCTAAATCTTTTACATGTACTTTTAATTATGGTAGGGTTAGGATTGAGAGGGCTGCCCTTGATCTAGACTCTAAATCTATATCTAGGCCTAGACCTAGCCCTAGATATTATTAGGCCTGTAAACCCTGCCCATTTTTCTTTAAATCCTTCTTTCTAACCGTGTTCCGTTTGGATTCTCCCATAACTTGATAAGTTGACACAGTCGCCCCCCCCCCCCACCCCCCGCCCCACACACAGATCAACAACCCAACAGCCCAATATAATATCTTAGACAAGGGAAAGATAGCCTTGAAGCTTGAAAGAAAATCATATTTTTCAGAGGGTCTAAACCTAGAGAAAATCCTCGTAGGCTACTCCTGTTCTTACTTGTATGGACTGTATGCCAGGAGCGAGAGAGAGAAAGAGAGAGGAAGAGAGAGGTAGAGAGAGAGAGAGAGAGAGAGATAGAGAGAGAGAGAGAGAGAGAGAGAGAGAGAGAGAGAGAGAGACAAGCGACACACACAAAAGGTCATACGACATGTATTACAGTGAAATTCCATTTCAGATTTTGACCATTTGCAGACTAAAAAATGTCTTGTCAACAAATTGAAAGGAGGTCATCGTGCACGTAAACCTGTGTCTTCTCGTATGTGATTGCACAATGTGAAGCTTTTTTCCCCCACAGGCGGATGCAGCCTAATCTACTTAAAAACCTTGCTAGTCCCGACACATCGTCTTCATGGGGACCCACGGGAAAGGCCGAATTACCCAAATCGTACATTTTTCTTCTTCGTTATCGAACAAGAGTTCAGTGAGAGTCGATTTTGGAATGGGCACAGAGCCGTTGGATACGGGTCACTGCACAACAGCAACTTTGTTCCTCTGGGTCAGACGCAATGACCAAACTGCGTGGGCAGCGTTTGACCACTTCTCCTTGACCGCTGGAAGTTAAACCAATCAGCGAGAAGCTAGCCCGGACCCGCGCCTCGGCAAGCCAAGCCTGTTTCGTTGGGTCGGGTGTTTCCTGGCTAGCACAGCTCGCATACTTTTCTTCCCCCTCCTTTTCCGCCCCCGACAGATGGGGGAGCGCCGAATCTTTCCTGTTGGTCAGTCCGCTTTTCCCCCATAGCTTCTGTACCGAGGGACAACGCCTCAATGGGAACGAAGATCGAGAGGAAAAAATGTAGCCTAGAAAACAGCAAGGGTTGTTTTTCTCCGGTTGCCGTCACCATGTGTCGCTCCTGTGCTCCCCTCATCCATTGATTCCGCTCACTAGCGATGCCTGTGCTGTCTGCAAGCGGACGGGCCGACGACATGGGGCTGCTGGCTGTTCATGGTGAGTAAACACATCACATTAATATTGTTTGGATCCAGTTGTTAATTTGTTTATCGCCATCGGTTAGACCAACGCACTACACACCCCAGTTCTCTTTTCGAACATGGAAAGTCCAGTTCAGGTAGAAGTAGAAGTCTCTTCGGTCGCTTTGTCTGGACTTCACACTCACAGTTTCCTTCCATTCATTCAGGATTCATTCTTCATGTCTAGTATAGTGTCTGGAACGAGATCCGAATCAAGATAAATTTATCGCCTTTCGCATCACCACGCTAATATCTTGTAATAAATCTAGGGCCTAACTTTTCATGTTTATCGGCACCTTAGGGCGTGGGTGTGTTTTAGCGTTACCTCTTTGATATCGACATTAATGTCATTATAAATTATTTATCGACGGTAAAAAGGGTCTCAAGGTCGTGCTGAGCCAATACTTGTCATTTCCCCGCGGAATGTTTCAGTCGGGGTCAGACAAACGCACACACAGCACACACACACAGACAGCAGTGCGATGGGAATCCTATGGGTGGGTGGAAGGGTTGGGCCGCGCCAACTGCGCAGTTAGAGGATTGTGGAAAAGCCCGAAACTGAAGCCATTGACCTAAAGGCTTTTTTCCATGTTGGAGATGCGGAGACTCTAGAAACTTTAGAAGCAAGATTGTCTTTTCCAGACAGGAAGCTTTCGGAACACATCTAATTTTTTTTTTATCCTTGCCACTCTTGTGTGTCTGAAGAGAATGTTATATTGATTCAAGATCTTGATATTAAACTAGGTCGACAATTTTACTGAAGACTTCGAAATTATGCCTAGACAAAGGCTTTGCTGTAATATTTGACCTATCATGATCAAGTTGAACAGGTAGGCCCATCCCTTTTACTATTATTTTGAAAAAAAAAGTTCTTAATGGTCATATTGTTATTCTACTCTAGATATCTAATTTTAGATTTAAGGCTAGTGTAGATGTAGATCTGGAATGTAGGCTAATGTATTTTGAAAGATAAAATGTTCAGAGTTATAGGTTGTCACTCTTGACTCATCTTTCCCCACATATGACTGTGACCTTGAGTTGGACAGGCAAAATTCTCCTTTCATTATTCCCTTGTAAATTTTTCATTGCCCTAAGCAAGTGAGATCTTCAAAACATGAAACTGAACCAGGCATTGGAATCATCATGACAATGGAGAACAGTACAAAACTTTTAACCCAATTTGCTTGAAAATTTGACATGTCTTTGCTGAAAAAACATAGCTGATTGATTAATTAGATGGTGGTCTGTGTCTGATATCCCAGTCACCAAGAGACAACAAACACACAAGTTCACAGTGATGGGAAAAGCTTGAGGTAGAAGTAATACAGCTGAACCTGTCTAAAGCTGAAATGGAAGGGAGCAAGGAAAAACTGTCCATCTTACACAGGTTCCGTCTTAGACACTGACAGGGAGCTTCAGAAGGGTGGCTGGGGCTGGGTGGAAATGGCCGCCTTAGCTATATGACGTGTGTCAACCACCCCCCCCCAAGCTGGTCAGACTTACTGTTTCCAATTACAGAACAGCATTGGTTAAATGACTTCTTTGTTGCTGCCTTTAGCCCCAACCATTGCTGTAATACTACTTTTAACCAATGCTACAGCAGCCTTTCCTATCAGAGCAATAATTGCAATCAATCAATGCCTTTCATCCATTTTGCTGCGCTAATTCCAGAACATGAAATCAGTTTGAAGAAAAGTCAGAAGCCTTTTAACTTCTTGTAACATGTCGCAAGAAGTGAGAAAGGAACTCATAATTGATAACTAGTGTGTGTATGTAAGGGCGGTGCGGGGGAACTTTTTTTTCCTGGACTGGTCAGAAAATGACAGTGGCGGGCAGTGGCAGAATTTCACACCTCTGGCCACCCAGGGAAATGTCCAGGTTGGCGTACCATTTGCAACCATTGCACCCCACCCTCACCACCCCACCAAACAGCACCCTTGCTATTTTAAAGGAATTTGTCAAGAGGGGAGCGGGAATATTCCGTTAAGAGATGTTTCCATTTTATACAGGCATCTGTTTTGGCAGGCTGGACTGTTGTGGTAATACTCAAATGGTCAAGTAAATCTTTTCTCAGGGATGCCCTTTTTCCGGTTAAAACCGGAAATCCGGTTTTTAAGGATTTTCCGGGGTCTTCGGTTTTTAGCTTTTACACAGAACACTTCATTGTGTTTTGTACTTTCTTACCTATTTTCATCAATTTTTTGCGGGTACTAAAGCCGACCGCAAAAAGTTCAGGTTTTTTTTTTCTTGGCCATGGGGCATCGCTGTTCTCTTACGACAATCCATGTCACCAAGACATGTCAGGGTGATAATTTTCTCCCAACGGCCAGACGTTTTTGGAAACTGGTTTACACTTAATAATAAATAATAGGATGTCAAGTGGAAATCCATGGACACCAACCAAGGACCTGTAGACTACTTGAAAAAGCAAAATTTTGGATAAACCTCGTCTTATACAAAAGAGTACTTTTGAACCTGCTCAGGAGACCACCTGTACATATCCCCCCCCCCCTTTTCAATTCACAATATGGTGTAATTCTTAACCAACACAATGTGTAGGCCAAGCAAGTAGTCCCCCTGTTCAACCAAGTCTGTAACAACAGACATGCCACCGATGTGATGCCCTTTTGTGAAATTGCAACACTCGTTTCTTTTCTACCCTGGCACGTGGGCTTCCTCGTCTGATACATTTTGAGCAACAATGACAAGAAATACTTATCCCAAACCTTCTCTCCCCTCTTTTACCCTCCCGAAGAAAAGTAATATTTGTTTGGCTCTCCGGCAGTTCCATTTAGTTATTTTTCCTTGGTATTATTCACCTGACCTGTCCAAGATGACCGCCTGTCCCAGACCTACTGTTGAATACAACTTAGCTGAAATCAGTACGATTTTGTAAAGAAATTTGCCTTCCTGGGTTACAAGCTTTTTGAGGGCTGTATGCTTGCACCTATGGAGGTGTCATGCCCGTGATTATTTCGAAATCTGTAACTTATCAGAGCAAAAGGGGGAAATTCTTTTGCAAAAGGCGTGCATTGTCCAGATAAGTACAGTAGTCTACGCCTAAGGTCCTGTGTTTAGGAGCAAGGAAACTGGTAGACCGTAGACAAACGAGACATAAACTGAATAATCAAGAAGAAAATTCCATGATGGCTCAACAATGACTAGAATACTGCAAGCTTTTTCAGTGGGGCTCATGCCTTACGTCAATGAAAGAGTGGTTAAACTTGAGGACCAATGTCAAGGGACAGTTCTTTCTTTTCACTTCTCCAGTTGTAAGTCTCAGGATCAAAGCTCCTCCCCTTCATGTGTAAACTATTCATAGCTTTCCTCTAGCTGAGTTCCCGCTCCTGTTGAATTCCAGCATTGTGTATTAACCGCGCCAATCAAACTTCAAACAACGAAAGGCAGTCTCCTGCTTACACATGGCCATGTCATATAATGCAAATACCATCAGATGGCCCCTTTTGTACCAGTCTGTCTGGCAATTTAGAGGGAAGGGGGTGGGTGGGGGGGGGGAGGGGTGAAGAGTGCAGAGCTAAATAAAAGTCAATGGCGATAGTCTTGAAAACAAAAGCCCATACTAGTTTGCAAATGGACGTGAAACGTTTTGATGAGGTGAAGCCATTGATGCCCTTGTCCACAAGACGAGAATGTAAGTGCTGTGAGTTGTGGCAACTCAGTGTGGACCATCATGTCACACCTTGACGTGACCCGTTGGGCCAGACGTTGTAGAGCTGTGCAGCATGAAGCATCCTGTGCGAGCTTCTCTAGGGTTGGCGGGTCTTGCCCAAGGACACACTACAGTGGTCATTTGCTCCCTTGATGGCAACGCCCAGCCTTGCTTGACAATTCATGTGAGCCAGAGTTCACTATCCACTTGACCACTAGGCCCCCCCACCATAATGCCACGTAAAACAAGGGAGCCAAATTGGGTCAAACTAAGATAATTACTGTGGGCATTTCCAAAGCGAGAGCATCAAGAAAGCACATTTTGGCATTTGCCCCGCAAGTCTATTTTGATTAGTGCTTGGTTTTAGACTACAATAGTCAGCCCCAAGTGAAGGACAAAAACTTTTAAAAAATATATCTTTTTCCCTCTCCGAAACATTTTTGCTTTAGCACGCTTTCATACTTTCATCCCATTGTTCCAGGTGTCTATCTTAGGTTTTCCAAACTGAATCCATTGGCAATTTTCAAATTTAGTCTGAAACTCCTTCGTTGGCTTTTTCTTCCACATTGCTTACGTTTAATGTGGCTTTGCTCTTATTAACATTACAGTTATTGGCTTATGAAGAAATATTGTTTTGTTTTATTTTGTTTTTGTTCCCTTTCTTATTACAATATAGGTGCAAGTTTTAATGGCATTGATATAAGAAATTCGTGAGACGGAAAAAATCCCAGCAGAAAAAAGTGCGGACCGTCCGCGACTGGGATCGGCCTCGGGTCTTCTGCATGGTACGTGACCATTAAACCGCAGCGCCAGTGTATACCTCTGAACCCTTACTACCTGGTGTAAAGTAAATTAGAGTAGACTAATGCCTTTTGCATCGCAATGAAAATATCAAATTCCATAGATGGCCCTACATGGTGTACATGGTCATGAGTCATTTGTGGAGGACATTTATGGCGTTTTGTTTCCTTTATACTAGGATTATACTTGCACAGCGACAACTGAGAACACAGAGTATGGCATACCGATTGTGATAGGAGGGAAAGGAGAGAAAGAGAAACTGTTGTAAAGTGGGGTTGGGTTGTCAGTAACCTTGAACCTGTGGCCTCACAATGCGCTCTTGGCAAAATACTCATTATAAATATCTGGCCGAACAGTCGTTATAAATATCTGGCCAATTTACATTGTGCTGTGGCGCTTATTCGACCTGCATTATGTAGACCTGCGTTGTGGTTATTATCTGGTGCCCCGGTTGGGATGGGTGGTGTAATGGTTAGGCTCTAGGCCTGTCATGCGGAAGACCCCTGTTCGATCCCGAGCGCGGACGTTCTGGGTTTTTTTACTGCTGGGATTTTTTCCTCTCAGCCCCGGTTGACCCTGATAGGCAGGGTCGAAGTAGCCCGTCTCTTAAATGACCTTACAGTGTTGCAGAGGACGTAAAACTGGTAACCAAAACAAACCGGTTAGGATGAGCACACAGAACTTACATGAGCATTGTAGTGGAGGTGTTCTATTGTGAGCTACAAGTGTTGATTGTGTGGTTATTTGACACATTTCATACGAGACAGCGTTTATAAATACCCATGAAATTAAATATTTTTTTTGGGGGGGGGGGCTTTTCAAAATGACACCAGCCCATTCCACTATGCCGTAAATGAACGTGCACGGTAGAACCTGACGTCTTACACTGCACCTCATCCTTCTGCACCGACTTGGCACATCGTGGTGAGAGGGAAAAGTAAAAAGCCACCAACCCAAACTGCCCTTGCTATATTTACTACCGGAATCAACTAGGATTCGAGAATGGCTTCTTCCTATTTTGTTTCTCTTCACACCCACACCGCACCCCTCCTTTTTTTCTCTCTCTTTCTTTTTCGTGGTCATCGCCCTCTTTACTATTTCGTGTTTTACTTGTGTGTACAAGTGTCAGTATCTGTGTGTGAGAGAATGCACGGAAACCAATTATGCTATATGGAAATATCTCTCCTTTCTTCCTTGCCATTGTCGGTGAAACCAGACTAGACTTCACATTAAGTTCACACGGAGCCCCTAGATGGGTTGTTGGAGTTGGTCTATGTGCTTGCACACTCAGACTGTGCACCGCGGGCCTGGGCCGTCCAGGGGGAAAGTTCCTGGGGTAATCTGGAGTTCAGCAGACCACCCGGGGCAGGGCTGGCGTGGCGCGATCTCAACGAGTTACGCGGGAAATAATGTACGTGTAGCCTACAGATGGCAGGGGCTCCTCCCACGCTTTCTTTCTCTCTCTCTCTCTCTCTCTCTCTCTCTCTCTCTCTCTCTCTCTCTCTCTCTCTCTCTCTCTCTCTCTCTCTCCTCACGATATCTCTCTTGCTTCCATTTTACTCGGTTTCTCTGGTATAGTCACCCTCTCTCTCTCTCTCTCTAGTTCTTTATTTTTTTCCTACTCACTCGCTCAAACACACGCACGTACATGCACATAACTATTCAGTCAAGTTGGTACGGTATAATATAATTATAATACTATATGTAGGCCTACATGTTTTATTGTATTTAAGTCAAAACGCAGAAGATGCGCAAGCCCGAAATGTAGTAGGCCTACACGATATTGTATACTACATGTACTTTGTATACATGTACTTAATTTTTCCTATTCGATGACCGAGATACGTCTGCCTCAGACGCCGGGGAAAACAGCGCACGATCGAAATTCCGGTTTTATGTCACGCGCCGCGAAGCACATTGCTTTTTTTTCGCGAAAAGAAAAGAAAAAAAGCGAACTACGCGTTGGAATCCAGAATAAATGTTGGAAGGCAGCTACAAAGTTGGTTCTAGTATCGGTGTTTTTATTCTTGGGATTCACGCACGCGGCCCGGGTTCGATTCCAGGGTAACATTAATTTTCTAAAACAGTAAAAGAAGCTGGTGCATCTGTAGTACATGTACTTCTAACCAATCAAATAACGTATCACTTAGATTTGTGTATCCAAAGCAAAGATATGCAGTTTGTTAATTGTATGGTAAAGAACTGCCTTTTCTGGTGCACGTATTTTGGTAATGATTAACATGTACATGGACTTGTTTCATGGCCCATACGCAAGTCTTGAAAATCAGAGAGTACATTCAAGACTTGAAAACAGGTGGGTTTTTTTTGTGCCTGAAACGTCCCGAGTCTTGGAAGTCTTGAATTTTTCAAAATTGCCAAAACTGTTATGAAATAAAAGCGAGAAACACCGGCCGCGGTACACTCGGTTTAATATTGACAAAGCCGAACTGCGCCAGCAGTAGATACGTTGACATGTACATGTAGATTTATTTGAGTGCGTCTTTCTGGCAGTGCAAGTTTTAATGCGTATTCTCAACATTGGGCATCGGTCAAAGCGGATGTTTTGGACCCTCCTTCTCAGTATGATATCTCCTTTAAATGGGGCATTAAATGCTGAGAATTGCTTCACGTAGGGGTCTTGAATTTCGTCTTCTCATGCGTGTATTAACGCTGTGGTTTGCTCACACTTAGTACAACGTAGGCCGCACCCGGTTGTAGAAAGTGCCCTCTTGATGCAAGAAATTGCAATGTGCCGTTTTAAAAAAAAAAAAAAATTCTTCATTTTTCAGACCTAAAATCGGAGCGTGTTAATGATGAATCACACTTACATGGATGATTTCCACAGTACTCTCGCATGAATCTCTGAAGATATACGTGGGACACCCGCGAGCGACGTATTGTATCATTTGTTCAAATCTTCACTGTTCGATCATGTTATAGACTTCGGGTATCTGAAGTCTTTCACTTTGGGACGACAAAGTCTTAGTGATGCGAACGTCCTTTAGGAAATCATTACTGCACTCAATATCATTTAAAACTGAAATGGAGCGGAGAAGTTTGCTGAAAAAAATTGTTTAGAATCAAATGCAGTTTTCGCCGATTTGTGCTATAGTAAGTGAATGCTCAAAGCGACTTACCTCAACAGAGGTTTACGTTTGAGTGATTGACACCACTAAATAAATGATTACATTTACTCAAAAACCTCTCGCAGGAGTTTTTTGCTTTAGCATTTATTGATGAGCAATGGCTTTGTGAGTACTTCATTTTATACATGTATTATTTTTTGTATTGTTCTGACAATTCCAAATGTCACCGTGCTACATGTAGGTCACGCTGTTTAGAGTCCTTTAAAAAATGCTGATGTTGAAGTCACGCTGTTTAGAGTCCTTTAAAAATGCTGATGTTGAAGTCACGCTGTTTAGAGTCCTTTAAAAAATGCTGATGTTGAAGTCACGCTGTTTAGAGTC
>JAUKPP010146962.1:0-12956 GCA_032273245.1 Phyllaplysia taylori
TATTTTTATTAACTTTCGTGGCTCCATCCCCCCCCCCCCCCCCTACTTGGCTCGACAAAGCAGAGCTTAACCCTGGGCTGGGCAGTCCACATAGTTTCCTGCTCTCAGTAGACAGACACTTTACGTCATGGGCCAGTCCCACCTAGTGATATGTCATACAATAATTGGACTGTGTTCAGAAAATCATTACTTGTGACTGCAAAATTGAATGAAAATTGGAAGATTGGATGATGGATTGAAAGCTTGATCGAGAAATCTAACACTGCCTGATTTTTTTGTGCGATCTGGATATAGGTGAAATTTCAGAGTGGTGAGTGAGTGCTGGATAAAATATTAGTACCATAGCAAAAGCTCTAAAATAGTAAATTATCGCAGCTACAAACTGATTTCATTTTCCCAATCAGCGCATATAAACAAGCAGTGGCTCCCAACAAATCTGATTTGATGAATTATAATTTTTATATTCAAGCACTTTTTGTTTTAAAAATGAGCAATTCCAGAAACCTGACCTTTTTAAAATTGATAGAAAGAAAATCTTGCACCTTCCAGTGTGTTAATTTCTTTCTTTTGTTTCATATTTAAATAAAGAAGCTTAAACAACCATATTATTTTCTTTGTTGTCCATATTAAGTGAGCAATATTGAAAATTAATGGAAAAAAATGCCATTTTTTAAGCGTTCCAAGGGGGACAAAAAAAAATTCAAAAATTTGGGCATTGAGTACCTGTGAAAGTATGGGGAATTTTTAACAGGGCTATGATAAACATGAAAGTATGGACCCTAGCAAATGTTCCGATGACTCAAAATCAATATTTGAAGAAATAATTTTAACACAGTATATCAAGTAAGAAAGATGGCTGACTGATAACTCTTGGTGTAATAATTTTCATATCGCTTTAAATTGGGCCTAGCAGTATAATTTTGCAATCTGGACATCTTATTCATTCTAAATTGACAAAATTAACATACCTGGAGTAGAAATTTGTGTGAAAAACTATATGAAATGCGAATGTGTCTTGAATCTACAACTTTGTGGATCACTCATTTTGGTGTAATATAGTTATCGTGAAACAAAATGGTCCAATGGCAACATTTTCAAACTTGGGGCCTACAAAGTCTAACGTGAAAACAATACTTGGCCCATGAAGTAGTGGGAATGAAAATAAAAATGGATGGGCCCAGTCGCCAAAAAACAATAGGTGAACAAAGTTTGTGTAACCTTATTCCTAGTGTCATAAGTGCAACACCATTTTAAGGATTTTATCAATTTAATGCCATCATGTTGTTTTTTGGGGGGATATATGATGTTTGTGTATGCTGTATTCAATCAACATTTTGATGATGGTGGCTTTTGGGTTGTCTTGAGTCAAAGATTAGACAATTAATTGCATAATATGGTTTCACTGATAACCCTTACAGCATAACTGATAACTATTACGCAATAACATTGATGCATCACCAGTGTTCAGTAAACAAGTAAATACTTTGTTTCTTAGTGTTGATCTACATGTACTTATCAACTTTATTCCATGTAAGATTAAGGAACGGTACAATGTATTTGCTTTCCTTTCCTGCTCTGGAGCAATAAATTGACATTTTGGTGTAATTGTTATCAGTAGGCTACTAATAACCGATTAAAACAAATCATGTATCACCACACTTCAATAAGTCGTGTGTAACAATGCAGTTCTTTGTATTTATCAAGTAATATACCTTATTCTTTATTATTAAACAAGGAAGAATACAGTTTTCCTTTCTTGTTCTGGAGTTTAGACTAGACTTTATGGAGTAAACGTTATCAGTGAAACATTACATTACATGAAAATGTTGAACAGCATTGTGCTTTGCATAACAGGTGTTCTAAGAACCAAGAATGGTTTAAAGATGAAACCCACATTGTGACGTTAAATTTTCTACATAAAGAGATGGCAACCATCCACTTCTAATACATTTACCAAGAAAAATTATACATTTTCGTGTAGAAGCGTTATCAGTGCTGTAATACGAATCAAACTGTATTTTGTAGCCCTAAATGATAATGCATTAGCATGGTGACTTGCTTCCATACACCGTATACTGCAATTCATATTTTGGTAATGATGGCATTTTGATTGATTTGACAGAATTGACTGTATTGCACTGATAACTCTTTCACCATAACATGCATCACAACTCCCCTTTAAATTAGTTGAGACCATATAAACTTGACTTGATCTAGTTATTGACCTTATTGTTTGTTGATTTTGGGGATAATACTAGTTTCCTTTTCTTATTCTTGAGTTAGGACTTGACTTTTTGTCGTAAGGGTTATCAGTGCAACAATCCCCGGAGGGAGATGCATTAAAATGGAGTTATTCTCCTAAACTGGGTAACTGGGTAACTGGGAACTGGAAACCTGGGTCCAAATTGCATATATGTTTCTATGATTGTCAAACTTTAATTAGAATAAGATTTTACAACTGCAGTACCTATTCTGAATTTCTACCCCTATGTCCCTTTTTGGAGGGTCAACTTTCTGGAATTGCTCAAATACATGTAGTTGATTGCCAACTGTGACCTCATTTATCAAGGTCATTAGTGCCAGGCGAGACAAGTCTGTGCCAAACAAGACACTACACACTTCACAATTCCTCACTATTCGATATCGCCACTTGGTTGATTTGGTTTGGGTTTGTTTCTAGTTTTACGTCCCTTGCAACACAGAAAGCTCATTTCAGAGACGGGCTACTTCGACCCTGGCAGCCAGGGCCAAGTCACACTGAGAGAGATGTACTCCAAAAGAATACCCAATGTATTTGTTCCTACTTGGGAATTGAAATCGAGTCTTATCCTGATAAGCGAAGAGCCTGTATATACATGTATTACTAATACAACACAGACGCCGGTTCCAGTAATTAAATGACACAATCATGGATAGTAAATATTGAAAATATGACACAATAATTTGTATAGTCCATCCAACTAAAAAAAGACAGTTTTTCTAGGATAGTGTTTGATTTCATTGTATTTCAACGCTGAAGTTTAGAAACTAAATAATCTATATAAGTCAATTCAGGTAATGTTTTTTTTTCAGGGCATTTCTCTCGGTGCGAAGGCCCTTTGTAACCAAGTGGTTGTGAAAGAAGACCAATTATACTCGAACCCCCACTCTCCTCAACCCTTGCTGGTGAGCTTTCTGAAATTTGTGACTGGCTCTGTGGTGTAATGGTTAGGTTCTTTGCCTGTCGTACGGAAGACCCGAGTTCGATCCCCGATCTTGGTTGTTGTTTCTGCTAGGATTTTTTTCCCTCTCAGCCCAGGCTGGCCCTGATAGGCAGGGTCGAAGCAGCCTGTCTATTAAATGACCGCTTATAGTGTTGCACGGTACGTAAAACTGGTAACCAAACCAAACTAACAATTATGAGCACAACATTTTTCCTTGCTAACAAAGGCGTGGCGTGGCATTTTGTCAGTAGAGCTAGTTCACTGGACTATTACTGCTGAAGTTTGGTCCGAAAGATACAGGAAAGTTAATTTTTATATTTCAATTTATTTTAAACCAAAATTGAAATATAAAGATCACAAGATTCATGGACACAAACAATACTTTATTTAATTTCACAACAAAATTTTACAAAATACAAAAAATCTTTCGAACACAACAATGATGACAAAATTAGCAAAAAATTACAAATCGATTTCTAAGATAAGAAATTACCATTATAAATCCTTATTTTTTTTACAGAAATTCAATGTCAATACTTGAAAGTATTAGTGTCAGTTCAAAGAAACAAGAACACATGAATTATACCAGTATGTTTAAACATTATGAGGAGAAAGAAATTTTCTGAGCGTAAACTTAAATGGACACTGCTAGCAGGAACAATTTCAAATCTAAAAAATGCTGAAATTACAAAAATAGAAGAAAAGCAATAGAGGCATTCATCTTCCAAACAATATGGATGACATTAATGACAATGATCCAGATGTAGCCTATGTGGCGCAATACGATAAATAAAAAGTACACTTGTGAAAATTAAGCCAGAATGAGCAAAGAGTATGTGGATTTCCACTAATGATACATACATAATACTAATACACTCAAGTATGAGTAAAAGTAGAGACATGATTGTGGTCTTTTTTGGGGTTTGGTTTGGTTGTTGGCCTAACGTCCCTTGCAACACTGTAAGGTCATTTTTAAGGGACGGACGACTTCGACCCTGCCTGTCAGAGCAACCCGGGCTGAGAGGGACATTATCCCAGCAGAAAAACGGAGATATACTCTATCAAAGAAACTGCCGTCCTCTGCGTAATAGGCAAAGCGACTAACCATTACACCACAGCGCCGGTCGTGATTGTGGAAAACACAAACATGATACACATGAGTAGGACAGTCAAAAGTGTCAGTCACGGCTATGGGGAGATTTTGTGAAAAGTGTCACCATATCGGGAAATTTATGACGACTTATGTTTTAAATCATAATCCAACATTACTATGTTATGTAATATATCACACTGTATACCACATGATCACCACACGAAGGACACTTAAGGGGGCCCAGTGGTCGAGTGGTTAGTGAACTCTGGTTCATAAAGTTTGTCAAGCGATGCTTGAGTGAAAGCAGCTTTTAAGTGGGTGACGACTGCGGTGTGTCCTTGAGCAAGACATGTGAACCCTAGCTCATACGGGCGATGCACAGTGGCGACCAGCGATGGCGTGTGGGCAAATGAATTGAGTGAATGTATCATGTACATTGTATTTCATTTGTATTTGAAATGTTAGTATTGTCTTAAAGCATTTGATGAATGTACATGTATTACATGCCATTGTATACAAAATTTCCCCACAGGGATCAATAAAATCTTCTCTTCTCTCTTTAATGGTAGCAACCACTGGGCGAACTGTTATCTGGGTATAGGACCAATATGCGCTTTGCACTTCGTCTTGAACCTTGCTGAGATAATTCTCTGCAAAGTCAAGAGTCAGCACAACAGCATGAGGTGGCACATTAGCCTTTAATAATTTGTACTGCTCTCTTTGCCACTTGCTGCTAAACTGATAAAAGGAGAAGGTTTGAGTTCAGAACACAGTTCATCCAGTAGTTGCGACAAAGCCACTCTTCTCATAAACTTCTCTATCCTTGGTTTGGTTAGTTTGGTTACCAGTTTTACGTCCCCTGCAACACTGTAAAGTCATTTAAGAGACGAGCTACTTCGACGAGCCAACCCGGACTGACAGGGGAAAAATACTAGCAGAAAAAAACCCAGATCGTCCACAACCGGGGATCGAGCTAGGGTCCTCCCGCATGCAAGGCGAAGAGCATAACCATTACACCACAGCGCTGGTTCTCCATCCTTGGCTTGCCACCCTCCTTTACATTCATCCATTGGGAGTATGACACATTAGTTTCAAGCCTGTCATTTAACTTTCTCACATACTCTTCTTTCACCCCTTCCTATCCACACTTCACACACTCTCTCCTCACACATGCAATTTGGGGAAAACTCTTTGAAGAGCAACACATTGTTTCCTTCAGCAAATCCTCTGTCTTTTTGCTAATGAACATTGAAGAAAATGTCGCACAAACACTGTCTAAATTTCACTTTGTGCAAAGACACAATGTGTTTTGGCGTGTGTCTATATAGAAACCCCAAAGACACTGCCTGTGTGTTTTTCACTTTTTTGTGAATAGTAGAGGCGGATTCTGTTAGGATTTGCTTCTGGACTTCCGTCTTTGTTGACACGGTCCTTTTTTTAGAGAGCAGGTGCTGGGCAAATTGCTGAAAGCATTCTTTAGCAACATCCTTCTTTTTAGAAGCCCTGGAGTACGAAGAAGATGTTGGCTTTTCCTTTTTAGAACGTTTTTTCTTAGCCACTACTTTGTCCTTTACAACCTGAGGAAAGGCAGAGAGGAGCTTTCTTTTAGCGCAGATGGATATTCTGGCAGGTGTCCTTCAGGACAGTTGTTACAGCCGTCCTCATATTTGCCAATGTTGGCAAAATGCACACGTCCAAGGACTTTAAGCCTTTTTCGTTGGCGTTTTTTCTTGTTTCATACGATACACCTCGGACCTTAAAGCCGACTGTGTGGGCAATGGAGTATCATCTGACTCCTCAGGCTTGTCGTGTTTGCCTACTGATGTTGACGTGGCTGCTGGCACTCGCGTGGCCGCTGGGGTTGACGTAGCCACTGGCATTGGCGTGGCCGCTGGTGTTGACGTAACAGCCTCTGGGGTAAAAGTGACCATTAGATCAGGTGGTGGCGAGAAAGATTGCAATGATTATTAGGGTCTTTCTATTTGGATCCTGCCACGCCAATAACGCTGCATTCTCTTTGCATTGACTGCAGTCCTTTTCTGGTGAGAGTAATTGTCTCTCATCTTTTTCGCAGACAATCTGTTCTTCTCCATTTGTCTGCTTTTTTCATCCTGTGTCATGCGTGTCATCTTTTTTGTAGATGTAGGCCTACACTCTACAGGTTTTATCTGCTGCTGCTGCTTCTTCCTTTCCCTTAGGATATGAAAAGGAAAGAACAAAATCACTATCATATCCAGTGTTAGGATAAGTAAAAATTGAGCGGACATAAAGCAAGAAACAACTGCTGTCCCAACTTAATAGTAGGGGGGGGGGATGCTTAAAAGGAGCTGGGTAATTTTTAATGGTAAGCTAGGATGGGTCAAGGCCAGGAAAAAAATTTGACTAAAATTGAGAAATTGTGTTTCCAGGAATCGACATTCAAAGATGATCATAAAAATAGATCACAGGCGAAGAGCGGTACTGCATAGAGTCCAAGATACTATAACATTTGAGGCTTTTAAATGCTAGTATTGACTCAATTGTAATAAACTTATTTAATATTGCAGCTAGTAAAACAAAATCATTACAAGATTGCATACACTTACATTGACAGCAATGCATGATTGGCAACCTCCTTCTGCCTTGAGTCCGAAATGAATTCGCAGCAAAACCTTATTTTAATATGGTCACAAAAATATAAAAAATTTCAAGTCAAAATATTTTTAATACAGCTCTAGTTTATGTGCATAGAGGTTAAGACGTAATGAATTCAAATTAGCAATAAAACAAATCCCAAAAGAACATTGTACAACCAACCTGTACTTTTTCTGCCTTTCCCGCTGTTGTTCACGATTTCTTTGCTTTTGCTCCTCTGTCCAGTTCTCCCGTAGCCTCTTTATCCGGCTGTTTTCGGCGGCGCAGTAAGCTTTGTATTTCTCTGCATCAGCTTTTATGTTCTTTCTGTACTTTCGCAAATAATCTTTATTCGCTGGCTTTGTCTTCGGTGGAGGTGCATCATTCAGCCTAATGCGCAAGCTTGGGGCCCTTGTTCGAGGGGGTGGATCTGGAAAACGACATCCAAGGTTAATAAGATTTTTTAAAACTCAAGAGATAGGTACAATTTTGACAACTAAAACAAGTAAAAGAGCACCTGCCTCATCTGATCAGCATTACACCTTTTAATAGTGTTGTAAGGGGTATTGATTGAATCAGGGCAAACAATGACAAAAGGGTTTAAATTTAAATACTGCTGCAAATTCAAAATTTCATTAGCACAGAATTAGACCTGGATCTAGATACTTGTAGTCAATGTAGAGGATGGATGAACCTCTGAAGGAAGGGTATCATCAACTGTAATCATGCTCTGCACAACATCAATAACAGAAAGATGCTATCTTCCATTGCAAGAAGTTAAACATGATAAATATGCAATTCAACATAACTTTCTCGAGTGATCTTTCTAACATAACATGACGGTACATCTATTGTCATCATTTCGATGCATTTTTTACCAAACACACTATATTAGACTTATCCTCATGCGATCCTTACACACATTCCTCACGTGCCAAAACACCACAACAGATAACACGTGTATTATTTGTACTTTCAATAACACGTTAAAACACTGACTTCCACACATAACTTTCTCAGGATGATCTTTCAAACATAACCATGACGGCACACCATCGTCGTCATTTCGATAAGTTTTTAACAAACCTACTATTATACTTATCCTTATGCGATCGATAACACAATTTAATTCATATGCATATATGCAAAAACATTTGCCATGCCATCACCAACAGATGACAATGCATATTGCAGGGATGCCCCATGGCCAAGAAAAAAAACCCTGAACTTTCTGCGGTTGGCTTTACTACCCGCAATAAATTGATGAAAATAGGTAAGAAGTACAAAACTCAATGAAGTGTTCTTGTGTAAAAGCTAAAAACCGGAGGCCCCGGAAAATACCTAAAAACCGGATTTCCGGTTTTAACCGGAAAAAGGGCATCCCTGATATCAATAGTACTTTCAATTACATAGAAAAATTGCTTCCGCGCATGATGGGGGGGGGGGGGGAGATTAGCTTTCAGACATAACAATGATCCAATGATCATAACAATCCACTGTCGTCGGTTTACATTAATTTTTGCAATCCTGTCTTGTCACAGACAAGCACGTGTAGTCACATATTTAGCAACCACCACTAGAGTATCGGCACAGAGCGCGATGATCTTGATAAGATGGCTTAAATTTCAATAAAAGATCGAAAACAACTTTCACATATATATAACATTTTTTTTCGAACATAACATGGTTAGTTGATGACGACATGAGAAAACTTACCTGCATTCCTTGAATCCATCGCTCATTCCTCTACCGTCTCGCTTAAAACCGCGAAAGCACTCGGATGAATAATGTAAACAAGCCCGACTATTCTTCACCAAATACTTCTTGTGCATTGATTGGTTCTTTCAAACATAACATATGACGTTATAACCAATGACGTAAAGGGGTTTCCATTTACTGCTGAACAAGGCAAGTTCAGGGCCTCAAAATCGCGTTGGGCAGAGAGAAAACATCAAGCGATAGCATGCTAGTTCCAGGGCCATGAAAGGTTGGTTGGAACGAAGTTCTGGCGAACAAAAGTCGATATCCAAATTGAGGACACGCGTTACGTTCAAAAGTGAAAATTTCAAAGGTCTTCAAAGTAAAAACCGCTGAAGACGGTGTGTACTCTTTTTTATGGAATACCCCAAATTGTCATATTTAGAGTTTAATTTGGGCGGACAGCATTTTCAGTGTTTAATAATTGTTTAACTTTAGAACAGAAAGCTTTTTTGTGTCCTAGAATTCCCATTTTACATCTAAAAATACCTGCCTGATCTCTTCTTCAGCATTACCACTGTGGTTCTGCTCCCACAGCTTTTACATCATATTGAGCACAACATACACAAATATCAGAGCTCCAGGGTGAAATGTATTGGAATAGGAACGAATTGGCTGCAGTTATCCACATGCCTGATGTGATGTGTATAAAAAAATGTTATACACACCCTGGGATGTATATATATAAAAAAAATATTATCCACATGCTGGGATGTGCATAAAAAAATAATTCAGGCTATTCCCACTTTATACTTATATTATAAGCTAGCAAAAACTGAGTATTCTAGTAGGCCTACGTTGAAGAAGTAGCCTAGCTGTCCCGCCAGTCCTGGCATGGCATTTAAAGCTCTAGAAACAGGTGGTAAAAATAAATCGGACCGGATACACAAAAAAAGGATATATATATAGGCTATAGATCTAGATTATATAATCGAGATTCAGACAAAAAAATTTTTTAAACATTTTTAAAAACTTGAGTTGTAGTCACCTCTCTCCTAAAAGGACAAAAATCTGGATTTTAAAAAATTGTCAGGAAAAGAGACCAATCTCTGATTTTTAAATTTAACCCATCGCCTATTATTATATACTGTTTAGACCCATCACTCATTCAAGTACATGCTGTAGCCTACTATGCTAATTATAATACTACATGTTACTTAAATCTAGTGCGCTTCGCGCGTAATTCGGTGCTCGTCCCTGCGCTGATACTGATACCACGGACCACAAGCGTAGTGCAGCGCGCATCAGAATTGGAGAAAGAGAAGAGACAGAATGCAGGTTGTCTATTCAAAGTATAGTTATATAGTATAATGATGGAAAGACGGGAGGTGGAGGGTTTGAGGTGCTGGAAGAGAGGGATTGCACGAAGATTTGATTGAATGAAACTGGCTTGTCCGTGTTCGTTAGTAGTAAGGGGCAGACAGGTAGAGAGAGAGAGAGAGATGGTGGGTGGATGGCCTACATCGGAGGTAAACGAATTCAGGGAAATCGGATGAACAATAAAATTTTCAAGAAGAGTCATCCCCCTTAAGGGATGAAGAAAATGAATAAAGTTTTGCAGATTGACTTGATTTCATGGATTCAGGATAGTGTGTATATTAGCATTTTTTTAAACAGTTACACATCAGGGATGTGGATACTCACTTCATAGGATGATAGCCTGCTTTTCAGCAGAGCGTGTATTTAAGTTGAGACTTGCACGACTATTTAATATAGGCTACATTGTTCATACCTTTCACATCTATGAGGTTGGAGTTGGAACTATCATCTGCCATCAAATCTGCTTCATTGTCAGAAAACATTGTCTCAGTGCAACTCTGGCTCTGGTTTTCCAAGCCTGCACCCTCTCTTTCTGAACTGCTCAGATGAGATGAGATTCTTGAACTTCTGGGGATCATGTCTACATCTGTGCAGAGTGGAGTCGCTTGACTCAGACTTCTTTCATAGGAGATTTGCAGACCATCATCGTCATCATGATCTTTTGTCCCAACCCGTTGGGCACATTGTGAATTCAGATCTCCCACTTCTCTCTCAGTTATCTCACATTTCACCAAATTTTCCAGTGCTGGTTTCTTTTCCGAGCCAACAAAGTCAAAGGAGTCCAACTCATGTTCTTCAACTTCGTCTTCAACCAAAGTTTGTGGACTCGCCAGAGAGGTTTTGAGGTCATTTATGTCTTTCTTGAGAAAGTTCACTTCTGATAAAAATTCTTTAACAGTTGCAAATAACTTATTTAGTTGCCAGTTTATAAACTTTGCTTTGCTCTTAAATTTGTCCACTTCTTTTGAAAGCTCTGTTCGAGTTAAAACGTTCCTTTGGTTAATGTTGTGGCTACGGTTCTGGGTTGCATCATGATCATGTTTTTTTTGTTTTAGCTGTGTTTGTGTAGTCTTTTTCTGGTTTGAAATCTTTTTAAACTGTTCCACTGTCTTTGTCACAGACTGAACTAAAATATATCCACGTCCAAGTCATTCTCATTCTCTCTCTCCAAACTGAAATGGACATTGTTGCCATCGCCATCATCACCATTATTATTGACTTGGCGATGCAGCTCCGGCTCCGAACTTTTGGTTGAACTCTCAGCCATGGTCTTTTGTCTTGAAATCAACACTGTCGTTTTGGACGTCAAATCGTTGCAAGCCTTTGGATAACAAATTCCCACCTGCTGTCTTTTTCTTTCATCTTCACCCTGTCAAACAAAACTGATAAATATAATCCCTTTGCATTTTTGCTATGGATTCCCGTCCGAGGGTTTCATTACAACAACGGGGTTCACAACTTTAGGGTGAAGTTTGTATCTGAGTTTGAGCAGTTGAAAACTGTCATACCTACACACCGGTGGCGTTCTGGTACATCTAAAAAATGGTCATTTTAGGTTAGGCATTTGGGGGGAGGGGTGAAATCTCACGCCTACCTCCTATTTTTGTTTGCTTGCAACACCGCACTGAGGACATTTAAAAGATTGTTACCTGAACCCTGCCAGTCAGGGCCAGCGCAGTCGGGAAGGACACTTTCCTGTCAGTGTCAGAAAAACGGAGATAACGGTACCGTCAAATAAACTTCCCCACATGGACTCGAGCCTAGACTATCTGAGTATAAGAAAGCCTAGAGCCAAGCAATACAGCTGGTGCTAGGGCCTGGTGAGGTTAGGGCCTATTCGCTGCCTGCTGCTGTCGGTTGGTCTACTAGAGCCTTAGTAATTTGTCGCTGCTAGTGGTTTATTTTCTAAGTAATTTTTTAAGGTGAATTTCTTACTCCAAACGTTAGACTGTATTAAGGATATTACTATTTCTTATCACACAAAACGTGTATACTGAGACTTGAGATTATATTCAGTCAAGTTTTAGTTTGTTTTTGTTTTAGATTCTAGCTTGTCTTTTGTTTACCATAGCATGGTTAGACATGTTCAAGATTTGCTCAGATCAGACAAAATCATTTCAAGAATTAGATCAACTCCATATTTTTTTCTAGACGACGATGTAGATCGAGACTGCATTATTGTTTGTTCATGAAGTAGCTATTTACTTAGATTGTGTTTGCTAAAGTACGTGAGTATGTTGGTATCTGTGTCTGGGTGAGAGAGAGAGAGAGGGGGGGAGAGAGAGAGAAAGAGACAGCGAGAGTTAGAGAGGGAGAGAGAGAGGCAGAGGGGGAGAGGGAAAAAGTAAAAAAAATTTTTAAAGATATGAACAAAGAATATGTTATCCTAGGCTCGAGCCCAAGTCCTCTGCGGGATAGGCAGAGAGCGTAACTATTACTATTACTATTATACAACAGAGACAGTGTTCTCCATTTTTATGACCATGACAGCCCCAAAATAAAATTGCTAATATGAGTCAGCCGTGAATCGAACCAGACATGCTACCCTTTGGTTTCTAGTTTTAGAATCCTTGCAACACTGTAGGGTCATAGTCATGAGAGATCAACAATTTCAACCCTGCCCGTCAGAGCCAACTTGGCCTGATGGTGACAAATCTGAGCACAAAAAATACAGATCCTCCGCACCTGACCCTGTCTGTCACTGTCAGGGTCAACCTGGGGTGAGAGGGACAAACCCAACAGAAAAGCACAGATCGTCCGCAGCTGTGATCAAACTCAGGTCTTCCGCGTGATAGGCGTAGAGCTTAATTATTACACCACAGACGCTGTTTATTAAAATAGTTTCACGTCCCTTGCAACACTGCTAGATCAATAAGAAACGGGTTAGCCTACTTTGACCTGGTCTTTCAGGCTAATCCGGGTTGAGGGTGTGTGTGTGTGTGTGAGAAGGGGGGGGGGGGGGGGGGGGG
>JAUKPP010147072.1:0-14904 GCA_032273245.1 Phyllaplysia taylori
CCCCCCCCCCCCCCCCCCCCCCCCCCCCCCCCCCCCCCCCCCCCCCCCCCCCAGCCCAACAGGGGCAAACGCACATTGTGCACTACTTAGCGGAGTCGTATTTTCGTTATCAGATGAAGGAAGATGATAAATAACACATGGAATAATAGAAATAGAATTCACTAAGTTTGAATTACCTTTCTTGCTTATGTGTTTGCTTTGATTTTGTTTTTACGTCTCTTGTAACACCGTAATGTCATTTGAGAGACGAGGGTCGAAGTAACAACATGTCGTCATTGTGCTTTCAATATGGTCTAACTCATGTTTTGCACGTCTGAGATAATGGGGGAAAATTGATTTGGCCCGACTCTATGTTACAAGAAAAAACACAATGGAAATGTTAAATTTTAGAAAAACTGCTCGGCACTTTTGAACAAATTTTAATGGAATACCAACTGATGCACTATGATGTGGGGAATTACGTAATATGCTTATTTCATAATGGCCTAAGTCAGACTTACGCTATATTGGTAGCACCATTGCGATGTGTGGATTGAACTCCCGTCCACTACATGATAGGCGAAGAGCCCAACCATTACACCACAGACAACGGTCTTTCAAAGGTGTAAGGCCTATTATCGCAAATTCAGGACTACATCACTTCCTCCCGCCCCCACCACAGTGCAAGCAAGTAATCCCCAATAAATGTCTTCATCTTCTTCTTCTCCTCCTCCTTCTATGCCTTGTCTACTATTTCAGCCAACTGTCGGACTCTTCCCCTCATTCTCTTACTTGTCGCCTGGCTTGTTTCTCTTCTCTTCTTTGTCTACTTCCCTTTCAACCACAGCCCTGATCTTAGGGTAGGTAAGATCAAATAAGTCTCCGCAGATAAGGGCGAAAAATCTCGGAGGCCCCGTGTGCACGTTAAAAACCCCTTCGTGTTTGGAAATCGAAAATAGCAAGCCTATTCGGCCGCCGCCCGGGCAAAATTCAAAATCAATTCCTACCCACATACCTTGAGATTATTCTCGACGCCGAAATGACCTTAAAGAGTCACACACAGACACAAAACTTTTTTAAAAATCTTATTGTAAGACAACATGATCATTAGGCCCCTATACTGCAAACAAGAACAGCCACGACCAGTGTATGTGGTGTAATCATTAGGCCCTTCGCCTTCCTTGCAGAGAACATGAGTATTTTGGTTACCAGTTTTACGTCCCCTGCAACACTGTAAGGTCATTTAAGAGACGGGCTACTTCGACCCTGCATGTCAGGGCCAACCCGGACTGAGAAAGAAACAATCCCAGGAGAAAAAAACCCATATCGTCCGCGATCAGGGATTGATCTAGGGTCTTCCGCATGCAAGGCGAAGAGCCTAACCATTACACCACAGCACCGGTGAACACGAGTATGAGCCGAGGCTCTGGTGGTGCAGTTTATTGAGTGTCTCTTGTTTTTCTAAATTTCTGCTAGGTCTGTGTCCCTCTCAGTCCACGTTCTCCTTGACAGGTAGGGTCGAAGTAGAACGTCTCTTTAATGATCTTGAAGTGTTGTGAGGTTTGGTTTGGTTACCAGTTTTACGTCCCCTGCAACACTGTAAGGTCATTTAAGAGAAGGGCTACTTAGACCCTGCCTGTCAGGACCAACCTGGGCAGAGGGAAAAAATCCCAGCAGACAAAAACCCAGATAGTCCGTGCTCGGGATTGAATTCTGGTCTTCTGCATGACAGGCAAAGAGCCTAACCATTACACAACAGCTCCGGTGTTGCGAGGGATAAAAAACCTAACCAAACCAAAGTCCCAACGAACAAGCAATACCAGTGGAATAACCCCATCAGCTCTCGAACTCCACATGACAACATAGGAGGATAGATTTCTGCTGATTGTTAGTTTGTTTGGTAGGGGTTTTACGGCTTCTTCAACTCTGTAAGGTCATTTCGGCGCCGAGAACCATTCCAAAGTATTTGAGTAGGAATGAACTTAGAATATTGCCCGGGCGGTGGCCTCATATGCCTACTCTTTTAGATTTTTAACTTCCAAGGGATCTTTGATGTGCACAATGTGCACAAGAGGCCTCCGAGATTTTTCGTCCTTGTCCGAGAAGACTAGGTATTTGATCTTACCTCCCTAATTATCAGGGTGTGGTTGAAAGTGAAGGAGGAATAAGAGAAGAGAAGCAAGGCAGGCGACAAGAGTAGCAGGGAGTAGGAGGAGATTAGGAGGAGAGTGAGAGGAAGAGTGAGACAGAAGCTAAAGGGTGAGATTAAAGTAGGCCTACTATCAATTACGTAAGGCAAGGTCAATTCAGTACCGGGGGTAAATCAGGACAATACAAACACATAAAGTGAAGTAGAATGAGTAGCCCACACCAGAGCACTTATCAACTACCACTATGATTGAGAAATTTGTTTCAAATATCCAACATTTCAAATCCAGTTAAAGCAATAAATTCAATATAAATTTTTAAAAAATACTTGTTAAGTACTTACGCCTGTTAAAGAAATACAACCACATTCCAAGGTGAGATCTCATATTGCATGTTTATTAAATACATGATAACATACACCATGGAATACTCAAGTATTCATCTCGGTAAAGTAAAATGTGACCTGCATTAAATTCTAAACAAAAATTTGTTAAAAAGGAACCAAAACAAATTTTATTTTTTTAAGACAACAAAGGGACAACATACATATAATGTACCAAATTCCAAGTATTTCAACAGCATCGAAACGTGTTCAGGCACACCACAATGTGCATAATCTTTGGAGCAAGTGGTATCATACTTTGGAGTACAACCATATGATACCAGCTTTTGGCAAACAATTTACCATCTGTTGAAGATCTGCTAAAATACTGACAATAACAATGATAGATTAATAAACTAAGAGGATTTTATCATTTGTAACTTTTCAACTTGCTTAACTTAAAAAGTTCTTTTAAAATATTCGGAGAAAACAATTAAAAACTTCAAACATCTAGAGGTACCAACTGCCTCATAAACAAAAATACTAAACTTTTAGTAGAGTGGAAATGCATGCTCAGAGACTAAGGGGATAGGGCAAAAAAATAATTTTTCATGGCTGAAGAAGTACAAGTCAGGGATAAAAACGGAGACTGACAAGAAAGCAGAAAATTCGCTTTAAGTTCACAGGTGTCTGACTTGCACACCATGGGTGAAAGCATACTCATGGGGCTAAACCTGAAACCAAAATTTCTAATGAATGATAACCGGCAAAAAGACGCCAGTGCGATACTTAATGCTCTATGCCTCATTCTCTTTTTTCAACTCTGTGTCTGGCAGTGTAAACTCGGACAGATTCCATCGCCAAAGCGAAACTCAGTGACTCTAAATTATCACTTAGGAGTGCCATACAATTATTCCCATTTGTTGGCAAGTCACATCCCCCTGTTTACTCAAACCGGCAGACAACCTGGCGGAATTTTCAAAAGCCAGAATATGCCTGCGAGCTTTCACCCATAGTGCATACAGAAAAATTCTGCAATTCTACCATTCACAACGCAAAAATAAAATTACGTCATAGCATGCATCCAGAAAGTTTTTGACATGAGTTCACTCTAAAAAAGGAAGCTATGTAGAACATTACGGTGACCTGCTTGAGATCTGTCATAATCTCGACAATAACACTTTGAATGTCCTGACTAATACAGAAAATTGGCACCTCTCTAACAGCATTTGCTCTATAAAAAAAAGTAAAGACAGTTCAGTACTATTCAACACAGGCAACACACATGCAAAAACAGCAGTAGTCTCATATTCTCATATACAAGCCGCTTTCATACAAAGCAATCAGCTACCTCCATGACAAAGAAAATGCAAACAACGCCTGGAAAATTCATTCACAAAATGCATTATATGCACCCAAAAATACCCTGAAAAATTCAGTTACGTTCATCTTGATGACTAATTACAGCCCAACAGTCAAGAGTCGGTTAGAAGAGAAAAAAATTGCAAAGCACTTTATTTGCTCTAAAAATCATAACGGCAAACATAAAGAAAAATTGCAGTTTTGTCAGTTTCTTCTGTTGAGTCTATAACGCGCTTTGTGATTAAGCTCTTCACTTGCAGTTCACGCTACGAGTAGACATCTTCAAAAAGAATCGTCGTTCATGCTGAGAAATATAAATCATCATGGTGTTTCCAATATGGCTTTACTCATTTTTTGCACTTCTAAGATAATGGGGGAAACTGAATTGGCCTGACTCTATGTTACAAGAAATAACATTATGGAAATATAAAATTTTAGCAAAACAGCTCAGCACTTTTGAACAAATGTAATACCAGATGACGCACTGATATGGGGAGTATGTAATAGGCTGATTCCATAGTGGCCTATGGCCTACGTCACACTTCGGCCATTTTGGAAGCACCATGACAAAATCTTGTTCACAAATGACACAGTTCTCTGCCCCAGCATATCATGCCGGTAAATCAGATAAAGACACACTCACACACAGACAACGCACCTAATGCATTTGTCAAGGTTTCAAAGGGTTTGGAATTTATATAACAGATCTCAGGGCACAATTTTCAGTTCAAAATACAAGTGTCAAGAACTGATGACTCCTCTTCACTATGATGTTTCATTCATCTGTACAAAACCATATGGATTATACAGTAGAACCCGCATATCTTGACATCTGTTGATTTGACTTTCGGCTCAAGTCAACACCATTTGGATTTCCCAACTTTTTCTTAATTTCCTACATCGACAACCTTTTAAGTTCACTTATTCTTTATTCAACGCGATTTTAATAGTCCCAGTAATGCCGCTTATGCGGGTTCTACTGATTAGAAGATTAACCAGTCAACAAACAATGATAATCAAACACAAACCCTCATATTTACTCAGTGCTTCATACCCTTTTTTTCTCATTTTCGATCACTACCCCATCTCCACCCCTCTGATGAATATCCAATTGCTTTCCAATGCATTGTTACATCAGTTTGTACAAAATCATGTGCATAATAATAGTATACATGTAGTAGTTACCCTACCTCTACTACACCCCCCCCCCCCCCCTTAAATTTCATGTTCCTCATATTTTCCTGACAAGCTATCAAGACCTGAAAGCAGAGGGTTGGAAAAGTATAGTAATGAGAAAATCAAAAGCCTAACAGAGAATGAGCCAAAGGAGGACAGAAATTTTGTCATTATTATATCCATGAAAAGACAAAAGACATGTTGAAAATGAGGCATCTATAGCTGAAAATCAATCATTTTCATTTTCAGCCCCCACATTGAATTTCCCTGCATATCTCATGTAGCGGATCGCGAAAAGTATCTTGTTTCGTCTGCTCGTTTCACGTTTGTCGATAATGAACCTAGGAATAAGAATCACTACCTTGCCCTCTTCCTTCCCTATGCAACAGTCAACGAACTATATTTATACACTTCTTGAACTTCTTGAGTTGAGTACAAACAAATAAAGGTTTTCTTTGGTGTTGGTGCTCGTCCTGAAGCAAAATGTCCTCCCTTTCTTTTGACGTCAAGATGACTGCTTCCTCCTTTGCTTAAAAAGAAGACTTTAAACCTTGCAAACAACATCTCAATATATCAACCTATAAAAAAAGGAAAGAACACGAGCTCAAACTTAAAGTGATTGTTTCCTTCTCTGCTTAAAAGTAGGCCTATTTAAAAGAAATAACCTTGCAATACATTTCTAAGCTTACTTTTTTTTTTTTAAGAAAAAGGAAAAAAATTAGCCCTTCACAAGATCTATATTTCCATTCCATGAAAAATTAATCCATTTGCCATAAAAAAAGAGAGCTTCTATATAAATGTGCATTATAAAAGAACAGTTTTATTTCTTCGTACAGTAAATACAGGCAGCTGCATGAGCTTATGATCAAGAGTCGTCTTACCCTTTGGACAGGAAAGAACCAAAGTCCTCAGGGGTATTGAGGACAAAAGTTTACACGAAGAGCTCTTGGTCCAGTGTGGAACATGCATTTTGTTTCAATAGTCCGACCCTACAGGACTATCAGAACAGTGCAAGATAGAACAGAGCCTATCACGGTGACAGCTTTTACACCAGTTCTATAAAACAAACAATCGGATGGTTGCTGACAGTGCTGGTAGTGGTGCTGAATAAACAAAGGTGGTGTCTACGCTGTGCATATAACGGTACACTAGTTTCTTACTCATACAAGAATAAATGTGGATGTTCTGTATCCATTTAACTTTCGTTGGTTTGTTTTCGTTTAATGCTCCATTCCCACACCAAATATTACTTTAAAATTAGGAAGTCCGGTTTTAATGTCAACCTTATAGGGGGACAGCCGCATGCTACCCTGTAAACTCTCTGATGAGAGTATCTCGTGAATCCTTCAGGATTTGATCCCAGGACTCATTCCCCCATGCAGGTGTTTCACTGCTTGGCTACAGATCCTCTCTAATCCCAACTTTTCACCACAAAGTTAAACGGATAGAAAACTTCACTAATGCTATTTCTTTTCAACCTGACAAACATAGCAACCTGATCTCATTCATTCCTCTAGCAGATAGATTTTAAAACATTGGTGGCGGTAATCACAATGAAAACACTTTCCCAAGTCAACGGGAAATCAACTGAGCTCAAAGCCGGCCCCAGATTCGAGGGCGTAAAGCATTTTGCTGCGCATGGTGTTGGCGTCCCTGAAGGCGGGCAGTTTGAGCAGGTTCATGCAAGTGCTGGCAGTGGGCAGGCGGTCCGTCTCGGAGCCTGCACTGTGAATGCAGAAGGCTGGAAACAGATCCTGAGAAGAGAAAATACTTAGGTTTGTAGCTAGTATAGAATATATGAGGGTTGTCCGAAAAGTAATGATAAAATGGGTGTAATTTTTAAATCTGTAAAATGCAAATGAAAGTAAACTCATATCACAGTACATTTGCATCAATCCTGTGATTTTACTGTGATGTCACATTAAACATGGAGACCCCTCGTAATATCAAATTTCAGCATTAATGAATACTGTGAATATTACTTAGGTTTGCAGTATATTTTACTGAATAACATATCAAATAGCAACATAAACAGAAGCTGTCAAAGTATTTACACACTTTTTGCTTTCAATTTGTCAGGGCATAGTTTTCTTGATTGGTATTTAGCTTTTAGTTTAACATCACTTGCAACACTATGAGGTCATCTAAGAGT
Organism: Phyllaplysia taylori; assembly: GCA_032273245.1. NCBI lineage: Eukaryota > Metazoa > Mollusca > Gastropoda > Aplysiida > Aplysiidae > Phyllaplysia > Phyllaplysia taylori. The sequence goes on from JAUKPP010147072.1 coordinate 7,140, forward strand.
CAAAAGGCAGAACCTCCACATTTTATGTCCATCTTCGATAGGACCAGGTTAGAGCTTGAAGACTTTCAAAAATCCCAGTGAACCTCACAGGGTTCCGACCCGAGACCCCCGCATTTGTAAGCAGTTGCCTTATCGCCCGGCCACATATATCACATTTTTATGAGTAAGCGTAGAAAGATTGGTAACCAACAAGTAACGACCCCTGACCAAGACATAAGGCAGATGGCCTGAGCCATGATTTGTGATTTGTTCCCCCTGGGGGAAATGTTTCACTGGCACCTCAAAAGCTTGGCTGATTGGCTTTTGGTTTAATACGCCTTGCAACAAGGTCATCTCAGAAGCGGGACCTCCGAATTTTACATCCATTTGAGATAGGATGAAAGTCGGAGCCATAAAGTTTTTTTAAAATCCAGGTGAACCTCCTAGAATTCGAACCAGCAACCTCTGCATTTGCAGGCGGAAGCTTTACAGCTTTGCTCTGAAAGCCTCTCAGGACTAGACTTACTAGACGATATTCAAACAAAAAACCTACATTTACCAAAACAAAACAAAAAGGTCAAGGAACAATCCAACCTACCCGAAAGCCCAGGAGAGGTGGTCGAGAGCAGCTGGTAACAAACTTGAGCAGTTGTCGCTTCTGCTGGTCTGTGAACTCGTTGACCACGGCCCAGAATGTCTCTATCACAGGATGCGTGTCGGTGAACTCACCTAGCAAACACACAGTGAGGGAACAAGGATTAATAGAGAGTTTAGGTTTTGGTTTTTAGTTTCATGCCCCCTTTGCAACACCTTAAGGTCATTTAAGAGACAGGCTACTTTGACCCTGCCTGTCAGGGCCAACCCGGGCTGAGAGGGACGGATCCCAGCAGAAAGACGTATATGCTCGTCCCCTTGTTGGAACTGGACTCGAGTCTTCTGCGCGATGGGCAAAGAGCCTAACCATTACATCACAGACACCGGTCAACAGGTTTGAAGATGACTCTAAATAATAGAGGGATAGACATAGCTAGGGGGGGGGGGGGGGAGGGGAATCCTCGGCCTTTTTTGTTTTCTTGATGTTTAAACAGCGCATTTGACCCTCTAAGGACATTAGTGTCACACAAAGACAACAATAGCAGGAAATAAAACAAAATAAAACATAACACATCAGACCCAGAGGTCGGTACAGTAATACAGTGGAACTCATATATAAAGCAAAGAATGCGGATGTAGCCAGAGAAATTGAAAACCCTCGTCCTTCTTTACCTTTGTTAAAACCTCAGATAATATATTGAGGACATGGCACTGGGTGAATCCGAAATAACAAGGACAGTGCACTGGTCCTGATGATCTCATAACATCAGAGTTTCACTATGATTAAAAGAAAGTACAATTTAGAACAAGCTCTCAGACTTTGTCGACCTCAAGGATTTACACACCATCTTTAATTCAGAAGAAATCCAGAAGAGGCCCATTTCAGAAAACAGTCTCACCAACCAACTTACCAGAGTACTTTGTGTTTTGTCGCAAGTCCTCAAGGTCAATAGGTATAGCAGCGCCGGATATCAGCACCTGAAGCTCTCCGCTGTTGAACATCTGCAACCACTCCAACTGGATTACATCATTCAGGCCACGACGAAATGCATTGCAGTGAGGTCGGATCTGAACAAACAGGGAGAAAAATGTTCATAGTCATTTCACAAACGTTGAGATTTAGTCTAGCTTATTAGGGGTACCACATTGTCGTGATTTGCAATGGTGTGAGTCAAACTGCAGTGACCATCCCATGTCTTAATGTGAGTGTTAGGATGGAAAACCATGCAACTATGTATTTTTCACAATTTGAGAAAGAGAGCTTTTCATAATTAAGACACTTTTTTAACCAAGCGCTGAAGTGCTTGCACAGCTTAAATAGTCCTCTTACAGTGTACAGCAATCGAAACAGTATTAAAAAGTCATAACATGGCTTTTGTCAGGTTTTGCTTGCCTGTTGATCACTGAAATAACACAGAGACCGGATGGAAGATCAGACCCCACTTACATAGAAAAATGCAACCACCACAAGTTGAAGATAAAAGAGAGAAATCACAATCAATAAGTGATGAAGTTATTCAAACATGATGGTGATCATAATCATTCCCTTCACGAAATGCCTTTCTTTTTTTTTTTTAACAAATCAGTGGAACCCATAAATTCGCTCAACACTAAATAAAAAAAATAAAAAAATTATATCCTGAGACTGTGCCCAAGATGGCAATCCAATGAGGCTTACCTGTTTGTTGATGCGGTAGTCTGCCATTAGGTGCACATACTCAATCTTATTGGCCTCAGTCACTGGGATGTTACGTCCACCAGGCTTCAGTTCTTCTACCTGAAAAGAAAAGCCAAGACAAGCAATGAAATTTAATGTAGAAAGTTTGATGCTTTTCTGCTGTGCAGCATAGTATAGCGAGGGGAACTATAATGCATAAGTACACAGGGTCTTCCTTGTACATTGATAAATTCTAGACTGAGATAAATTTAAAATAGTTGGAAGAATGAAAGTTAAGTTTTTTGCACATCATTCACTGACCACTTACGGTTTGTCTGGACTACTATATAGGGTGATGTTCAAAGAAAGTGACATAAGAGCAAAGCTAGATATACAAGGCCCTTTTTAGGTCATGGCATCAAATCAGCCCACTGGTATACCAAAGGCAGAAATGATAGGAACAGCAGTATGACAATTAAAAGAAAGCTTACCATTATATTCTCTAAAGGCATAATGTCTATTAAGGTGTGGTTTCATGCATACAGAACACCTGGATTTCATACTTTACCAGTAGCATGTATTATATTCTATCAACATTTAACAAATAAGGTAGATATTTTACACACTATTGAAATCATCCACATTGAAATTCAAAGTCACAACTACAACATAAAACAGAATTTCACATTAAGCATCTCACCCCGTTTCCTTCATAAAAGATCACTAGGACATTCCTATTACAGCAAAACATTGCCATTACTGTGAATGGCCAGGTAAAAAGAAATGTTATGGGACAAAATGTAAAGTATATATAAAACTTGCTCTGTGTTCTCACTTTTGTTTCTCCAAATTCACTATTGACAACAGTGAAGTCCAAGCCCAGGTCTGACACATCTCCCTCGTAATGCTTCAAAAACAAAAGGTTTCTGAGGAGGAAGGGAAAAAAAAGGATATGGTGAGTGATGTAATTTCCTACAAGACATATAAAATAACTTTACACAGGCTGGCTACGGTAAATACAACTTAGATATACCAATATGACTCATTAGTATCGATTCACATTAGTTGTTTGGTCTACGTCCCCTGCAACACTCTTAGGTCATTTAAGAGACAAGCTACTGCGACCCTGCATGTCAGGGCTAACCCAGGCTGAGAGGGACAAATCCCAGCACAAAAACTCAGATCATCCACACATACACATGAATGTGATTGAACTCAGTCCTTCCCTGTGCTAGGTGAAGAACCTATCCATTACATCACAGACTAGTGAAAACAGCAATGACCAGCATTAGCTCCCATCCCTGTATATTTATTGTTTGTATAGTTGGAGCAATTGTTATTCGATGTTCATCTATGTACAACAGGGTATGAACAAATTCCATATTCAACTACTTATCATTTATTTTGAAGCAAGTCTGCTCGTTGAAATTTATATGACAGCTCTGAATCTGAAACTATTTTAAAAGAGAGTTTTCCTGACAAATTTGCGCACAACAGTTTTCGTAAGTTTGCTCATTTTTCATTAACTGTAGTAAGGATGAATTCACTGCCTTTTTTATGTGTTCACAGTTATCAACAGACAAGGATGAAAGTGGCTCTCCAACAGAGATATTGGAATCTGGGATCCCAAAGGATTCTACAGTTTGTAACATGTGTGGAAATACAAACAGTAGTAAAAGTTACAATACTCAACCAGAGAGCAATTTTATACATGATTAATGGTTTAATGGCATTTGGTAAACTTTCAATGGTAATTGAATGTCCAGTTGACAAACTACAAACTTGTAAAATGTGTGAAGTTAAGCATTTCAAAGATACTTTCAAATTGTGTGAAGTCTACCATATACCATTAAACCATGAATCTTGTATAAAATTGCTCTCTGGTTGAGTATTGTAACTTTAACTACTGTCAAAGTTATCAAAGTACACTGATGTCCTTGGGGGCTGAGTGCGATATCTAAAAGCCAAGTAGAGATATGGCAAATGAACAGCCTCAGGATACATCAGAAAACTAACCACAAAGAGGCATCAACTTATGTAGTAGTAGCAGCAGTTAGGAGTGAGTTATCTATAGAGCCGCTAGCCTCCACTGTTTTAGCCTCTTCTTGTTTTGTTTTTTACTTAAGCACTCGAGCAGGCTTAAGTTTCCCTGAGGGGTGCCCTTTGTGTGCTGCGTCTGCAAGCACGTGATTGTCACGAAAAGCCACATCAGACAAATTTGTTTGAGAAAAATATATTTTAAGAAATAAATAAATAAATGTTTTTTAAACAATAATAAAGTACAAAGACAACCGAACACTGACAAGTATAAGATATAAAAGCAAACAAAAGAAGCCCATGAAGAGACTGAAACAACCAATCAAGCCGTACTTGTAGACAAGTGGATCCATGGACTGCAGGTGGTGGATGTCCAAACTGATGTTGGAAGGACTCAGAATCTTGGAGAGGAAGAATGACGCAAATGGGATCTCCACCAGCAAATTCTCCATGAGGGCCTGGGAAATAATACAGCAGCTTAAGGTGAGGTTTGGGTTTTTTTTGTTTATTTTAGCTATTAGTTCATGGCATTGGTAGTCTAGTGGTTAGGCTGTCAGAGTCATAATCAGAAGGTTGCGGGTTCAAATTCCAGCTCGGGCCCAACGTTGTGTCCTTGGGAAACGCATTTTACACGAATTTTCGCCACTTCACCCAGGTGTGAATGGGTGCCCAGCTATAGACAGCAAACGATCTTGTCTGTATGTTAGTGCTTTAGCGCCTGCAAAATAGCAGCTCACACTGTATGCTTCCCAGGAAGTTGAGAAGGTTTCTGAATGACTTGGTCTGTTGGGGTAATAATTGATTGTGAAACGTATAGAGTCTGCTCTAAACCGGGAATATGTGCTATATAAATGCAGTCATTATAAATGTAGCCATTATTAGTTTTACATTCTTGGCAACACTGCAAGGTCATTTAAGAGATGAGCCACTTCAACCCTGCCTGTCAAGGCAAACCCATGCTGAGAGGGATGCGTCCCAGCAGAAAGACGCAGTCCATACGTGGGATCGAGCTCGGGTCTTCCGCATGTAAAGCAAAGAGTCTAACCATTACACCACAGACGACAATGCTTAATGTGAAAAGTATGTTGTTATACCAAGGTCCCCACCTGGGTCAGGAAATTGGGAAGCAGTCAGGAATTTTGTGATGGGTCGTGAAGTCAGGAAAAACAAAATGCCTTAAAATTTTTATAATGTAATCAACTGATGGCAAAGATTTTGGGTAGATATTGGATAAATTAACAAGTAGCATTTGCAAACAAAAAGAACATCAATTCACCCAACTATTATATGGGGTTAAACAGAAAACAATTGTTTGGGGCGTTGCTAGTCAAAATATGACGATTTATTACCAAAATATTGATTTTTGTTATGGCCACATATGAAAATTCAATTATGTTGTAATACAACCATATACTGTGAGAGAACACTGAAATCATCCTAGAAATACTTTAAAATCAGTTTCTCAGTACTTTTCTCCTTTTTATGAAATACTTTCAACAACAGCAACAACAAAAAGACACAACGCAAAACATTTCAAGAAGACAATACCTTGCCCAACATCCTGCCCAAAAAGTAGAAATGAGATGCAAAGTTCTCCACCAGTTTCCCTGATTCTGGGTTCGGGTAGAGTAGGCGATCAGCTGTGTACTTGAAGAAACCCCGGTTGGGGTCAAATCCGGTTTTAAGAAGCTCTGAGAGAAATTCTCTGAAGATTCCTCCACCATCGATGCCAGCTTCGTCAAGTCCTGCAGCATTGAGCAAGCTGACTCGCATCTTCTTTTTGAGGTTTGGCTCTGGAAGAAACACAATACAAATAACCTTTTTTAGTTTACTTTGCCTCGATTTAATAAAGAATTATGTACACTGGGGTACTCTTTATAGAGTCACCAATTGACCAACAATGCTTCAATTGTGTCAAAATCAAAACTGGTAGGTGGGGGCTATTTTCAAGTTTGTTTTAATTTATAGAGGCGCCAGCTTCTTTGACTGTTTTAACCCATAGGTGGGGGGAGGGGGGGGGGGGGCATGGGATAAGTAACATCCTATTCACAATCAGATACCAACCAGTGTCTGTGGCGCAATGGGTAAGCTCTCCTCCTATCATACAGACAACAGTAATTGGGTGTGGTGAGTACTTTTTAGCAAGACAAGCAAATATGGCAAATGGTGGGAGGAAAAGAGAAGAGAGAGTGAGAGAAAGCGAGAAAGAAATAGAGAGAGAGAGAGAGAGAGAGAGACTTATAGCATTATAATACTGCACATGTTCTTCATAAGTTACCCCTGATGTTGTCAGAGTAACATGACCATTCCAAATTCCTCAGTAGTGATCAATAAATGTTCAAATTCTGCCTTTCAGCATTAAAAAAGCAACAGTTAGTGAGACAGCATACCACCTACCATTCTCTGGTGATAATTTCTCAAAAGCGTCTTCATAGATAAAATTCCTCCTGATGTTGATCACAATTGATGGCCCCATACCAAAGTTTGTGAGCTCCCCTTGATTGTCTTGTTTGTCCACCACGATCAGGTTTTGCAGGATCTGGACACATAGAAGGAAAACACTTAGAAAGAGCAATTCCAAAAGAGCTGTTTTCTCGTTGAGGGTTTACAGTAATGTCAATAGTGCAAAGCCATTTCAGAGCAAGGAAGTAGATTAGATAGTGCTTTTTTAAGAGCAGTCGAAGAAGCAACCACACCAAAGCAACTGTAAACCATAAAGCCTGAAGGAGCCAATACATAGCATTAGTGATAAAAAATGGCTTAGCAACAAATACATATGGGACTATTCACCCATAGAAAATTAAACCCGTAATTAATCCTCACACTCGAGAGCACAATATTTTGAGGTAGACCTTAAAATATCCCACCCAATGAATGTCAAAATATTGCCTCTTCCTAAATTCCAACAATGACTTGTATGGTGATATAGCCTACATGTGTGTAGTCACAACAGTTTATCTGCCTACAATAAACAAAATATCAAGATGAAGGTTGTGCCTTCTCCTTTATTTACTTTATGATACATTCTTTATGTATTTTATTCTGAAATGCCAGTTCCCATAATTTTTTAATGTGACATCCAAGTGCATTATCCATAGAAATGGAAAATGGAATATCTTTGTACATGGACTATTTCATCACTGCCCAAGAGACAGGAAGGAGAAAAGGCAGGACTTACTTTCACCCTTTCCAAGAAAGGAACAACAAATGGCAACTCTGTTAATATCACTAGATTCCTGACATCTCGGTTGGCAAGGGGTGGAGCATCGGTGTCTGTAAAATTAAAGAAAAGAGATCATTTTATATAAACTAGAACCATCACGAAAAAACAATATCACTTCACAATTATTTTTAGACATGTGTTTTCAGAGAAAAAACAAAACAAACCCAATTCAGATATGAGCATTTCCTAAAAGTTCGTCACCAGGCTTACAAATTCAAAATGAAGTAACAGTTGCGAAATAAATGAATATCATAAGCTTGAATACTATACTTTCA
>JAUKPP010147183.1:0-14902 GCA_032273245.1 Phyllaplysia taylori
AGAGAGAGAGAGAGAGAGAGAGAGAGAGAGAGGGGGGGGGGGGAGGAGGAGGAGGCACAGTCAATCACAAAACAAACTGAGTAAATCTTCAAGGTCCATGGCATGCCATGCGCATCAAGAGACAAACCCTGCATGCAATGTGACGAGAGAACATCTTGTGTGCCGACCACAAGACATTGATGATCAGCTGAAGGAAGTTACAAAGGGAGGTAACTATACCTTACAAATGTTCTGCATGTATCACAAATTTTGCTAGGACCAATGTGTGCACAGAGGAATACCAGAGTGATTTCACCAAACTCCAGCATGGACCACGATGCGCTCATCCCGGACAAGTTCCAGTCTCCAGCAGTAATGTTGTGGAAATTAAACACGTTTTCAATTTGTGTCACAGAGATGAATAGGAAATGAACTTCACTATAGTGGAGCACAAGACAAAGCTTGTCATTGCCCTGATGGCAAAACCCCACCCCTGTGCAGGAAAACTCACTACCATTCTCACTCTTGTGACAGAAATACAATAGCACGTCCTAATGTTACCTCCCCTTCTGTTCCGATCAGCTGTTTTGTAAGAATGCTTTTTTCCTTTGTCTCTCCAGTAAAACTGTGATAGTGAAAGTGTTCATCTGAATCTTCCATGCGAGGAACAGTGTACACCTGGTGTATCGCAGACTCTACCTACGACACTGGAGATGGACTCAAGCATTTGCGACACGACAACGCTCACCCTCGAGGCAGACACGACAACGCTCACCCTCGAGGCAGACACGACAACACTCACCCTCGAGGCAGACACGACAACGCTCACCCTCGAGGCAGACACGACAACGCTCACCCTCGAGGCAGACACGACAACGCTCACCCTCGAGGCAGACACGACAACGCTCACCCTCGAGGCAGACACACGCCAGATTTACAATGACCAGAAACACAATACAATCACTTCCTTAATGGCCAGAGCGGGCCCGTATGAGATCAAAATGATAAAAAATGTGAAGCCACCAGCAGCAAAGTGAAGGCCGAGTCCGAAGTAGAAGAGTAGAAGAGTAGAAGAGTGTTCATGGAGAGCTACAGACAGTCGGTGGACAGTATGGGAGGTTGTCACTGTGGAGGAAGAGAGAGCTGCTAGACTGCAGTGTGAAAAACTCACACTCACGTACACTTACATGCATAAATCATGAACACATATACCAACGTATATAACATGCATATCATCAGAAAGTTCTAACACATACATGCACCCCCCCCCCACCACCCCACACAACCACGGGCCAGCGGCCCCCCCCCCCCCCTCCACCCCACACACACACAAACAATGGCCAGAGGCGGTCAAGCACTGGCAGAAATCACATGGTGAGAAGCAAGAAAATAAATTATGAGCAATAAATTACAGGCCCGGTGGGGGTGGGGGCGAGGTCATTCTGATCAGATTGGAAAAGCAAGAAGATGGCATGCAACAAACTGATATTTGGTGAGCAACTGACTAACCTGTGTCTCAGTTGGCAGACGACTTCACTGACACATGGCTTACAGTGACAAACTTGTCGTCACACATTTGTCCCATCCACAACACAACATCTCTCCTACACGTGCATGCAGAAAAACAACAACCGAGGATCAATGTAAACTTTGCTACACAATAAAGCAGAGCCCGACAAGACAAAAGAGATCAGGGGATAGAGCAAGACAGCGAGAGATTCCCTGGAGAAATGTGGGGCACAAACCACAAGTGGTCAGGAGCTTCCCGAGGACAATGAGGAACTTGTTCACCTCTTGCCCTCGTACCGGTCGCGGGGTGGCATGAAATATTTCAAGGACATCATGGTGGATAAATACTAATCACAGAGCTACCCTGGGTCATGCATCGTTAACAAATATCATTCGCAATGGTTCATTTTGTCGTTTCATTTTCAGCAGGTGTGACGTCAGCACCAAGCCTATCAGTTTGTACAAGTTAAAATCCACAGAAATAGAAATAGAGAAAATCATGTTGGCTGACAAACCACAGGAAGGACACGCATGTGTTTCACCAGCATAGAGAGTCAATGAGCTCAGCATACACACAAACACGAGTGTGATCATGACACACAAATGTCAGGAAAACGTCAAAACAAGATGACAATCGATGACGTGATACAAGTCTCAACAAAAACCTAAGGAATTAGCGGAGCTAACGATCCTATGTACACTACAGCCATAGTCTTACTCTCCCTGTTTCAGCACTAAGCAGACATGAGGGAAATGATGGCAAAATAGAAAAACCCTCAGAGTCACAACGGAACAGTTAGCATCTAGAGCAGGAGGACATAACAACAACAAAAACGGAGGATTTTCTCTGCATTAATCATTTTGTCCAGTCCCATTGGTTCTGCCTTGAGGTTCACAAACTACTGAACAACAACTTTGTGAGCTCTTGCTACGGCCTTCCCCAATGTTTGTGAGCTAATGAACAACAACTTTGTGAGCTCTTGCTACGGCCTTCCCCAATGTTTGTGAACTAATGAACAAAAACGAGAGAGAGAAGTGAAAAAACAAATCAAAACGATCCATTCAATGGATTATTTCTGATCCTCAAACACAAGAAACAAGACTGACATTGTGAACATGTTTTTGTTTTTCTCCCATGACGTAACGAGTCAATTAGCACGCAGGAACAAAGAGCTACAACCATCCTAACTACAATGATGCACGGTATGATCGAGATGTGTCGGCCGACTTCCTGTCTGTAAGTGTGCAAGACAACAGAAGACCAGAGCAGATTAGGTGAAAATCACAAAGTGCGCGTGGTCTGTACAAACAATGAAAGATATAAACCATTGTTGAAAAACATAGGTCTTCATGGTGTATAGTTCTGCAAGCTACAAAATGTCCCAAATCCCTCAGTTCAACCTGTATGCGAGGGTCTGCACTTTGAAGCAAACTACAAAATCAAGTCTCTGTACTTGCCAGAAAAGCCCTCCATTAACTTAAAGGAGTATTTTGGTGTCGCCAGGAAAGACTTTGTTGATTGGAGAAGATGTTGCTAATTAATTGAGAGGATTTATGGGTTTTTTATGTTTAGATTTGGCAGCGTTCTCGATTCTGTCGGGTCATTTTAGGGGCAGGTAGTAGATTAGTTCAATGCGTGTAGTTACACTGAACACTTAGAGAAGCAGGGGAAGGAGCAGACCACTGACGCATGCCATGAGGAAATACCGAGGCGGAAGAGCTGTACAAAATGGAGTAAAAAGAAAAGTACAAACAGTAACAAGGACAGCCTTATATTGTTTGATTGTTGGTCCACACAGCCAAAGAAACATTCAGGTTTTTCTGAACGCCTATTTTTGTTTCCAAAGCAAACTCATACAAAAGCCTAAGTTCTCTCAAATTTGAAAGCAAGCAGTCACAATCGCTTTGTGCACCTTCAAACTTTTTACATATGACCAAGGTAAGCACTACAACCACTTTGTGTACCTTGAAACTTTCCATATATGGCTGAGACAAACAAGCAACAAGCAAAACTAGATAATTCCATAATAATGCGCCCTCGTGTCAGAGGCTGACTTACAGTTTGGGGGAGAATAGAGAGAGAGGCTGAGGGGGGATAGAGAGAGAGGCTGAGGGATTTAATTAGAGAGATCCTCGACAACCACTCTCAATCTTCTTAGATCCCGCAGTTCTTCTGTTCTCAAATATAAATACACCACTCCATGACAAAAAATCTAGCTATTGACAAAAGCTTATGCATTGTTGAAAACACACACATACACACTTACATTATGCAACCATCACGGGATAGCAAAGCAGGAAGAAGGAAGAAGGAAAGTCTTGATTCGTTGAAGAAACCTCGCTGTATGTCAATTTGAACCCTTGTCCCACGCATCCATGTCACCAGCAGAACGACTTGATGCGAGAAGACAACACTAGGCCTACATAGACACAGAGAGAGAAATAACCACACCAAATAGAAATGACTATCATGAGGTACTGGCTACAATCCACATACAATCTCCGTGAGCAGGTAGAGGAGATAATCACAAGGTTGTGTGAGCTGCAATGATTTGTTTCCCTTGATGTCCACATTTACCCGTTACGATATCATTGATCAAAATCTTCAAAATGCCTCATGAGCAAAATCCATTCACCTGATTTACATAGAATTAGACAGGGATTGGGACTGAGATTTTTTAAAATGCACAGCAACTTTCCAGAGAATGCAGGCTTTGTCAGTCTTATTTTTTTAAAGAAACATGCTTTACACAAAACGCTCTCCAAAAATCCCTTTGCAAGAGAAAAAAAAAGGTGCAGAATGGCCATCCTTGATAAGAATAAATGTTGAGATAGAACATAAAGCCTTTCTAGGCAGAGAAACCACACAACAAAGGAGAAACCCCCACGACAATCATGACACCAGACATTTGGACAGAACTCTGATGTCGGACACGGCTGAGGATAGACGTGAGCCTCAACAACACAAGAAACATCTGCTGCACAGACAAGAGGATAGACGTGAGCCTCAACAACACAGGAAACATCTGCTGCACAGACATCTCACTCGGTGCCCAAATGACCTCATAGTGTCGATGGAGCCGTAAAACCCCAACAAACAAAACAATCAGACAACTCACGGTGGACAGGATCAATCATGCACAAAACTTTTCGTTGTAACTGAGCATTCTCACTGAGGGATATCGACACTGACGGGAATTGAAAAGAGGGAGGATCGTTAAAGTTTCACAATGAAACCTCCTCAGCTTGTTCGTGTTGAGACAGATCTACAGGTTGGCCACAAAATGAAAAATGGAGGAGAAGAGCTCGCCAGAGCCTTTTCTTCTGTTACAATTGATAACACTTCAACACTTTCTGGTGTCCATTGATTAATATCATGATGTCATCATTATTGGATACTAATGGTCAGTAATTATCCTTGGTGTGAAATTCACGTCATGAGTCCAAGTAAGGAAATGAACATCCAAAGAAATCTTATGTTCAATTACAATTATTCTTTGTCTAAGATTTCTCATTCAAATAATAACTCTATATATTGTATTATCTCTGGGGAGAAAGGAGACAGCGCCTTACAATGACAATATTTTTGTGCACTTGTGATTTAGTGTGAACTCAAGAGGTGTCATGGCTGAGACGGGCTGAAGGCCGAGGGGGTCGATGTATTGCACAGTAACAGTAACCTTGTGCTGGACAGAAGAGAAGTAATCCAGACAAGTTGGAAAAATGAAACAAATCACAGCCCAGTGTCTTTTGGATCACTGAGAATCTTCATCTATTGAATATTCGTCATGAGAAATTCCGCAATCATAATCTACAAAGACAGGGAAATGGTTGCACAAGTCAGGGGTTTTCCATGATATCAAAAGGGGAAAGCATCATACGTTGTGAGTCGCTACATCAAACTAAATCCTACACTGGGAATCCCAATGGAATTTCTTGGTCTACACTTGAGCCCATGACCAACCAGCAACAGACCTGAGCTCACACAGCATCTTCCCCTAGCCAAAATGTTATTGAGTAAACATTAAGTTAAACACCGAGCAATCAAGTTTTTCCAAGGCTTCCTTCCCAGCGTAAGATCTCATTTCAAAGATACTCTCATACTTTCTGCCTTTTCCATGAAAATCTGGCCCAGTGGTGATGATAACTAGGACAAACTGAAAGGTCGGGAGGGGTTCCTGAGATTGGACTGTAGTGTCCGAGTGACCTGGTAGGACTATTGCAATGTTGACCACCACCCCTTGTAATGGTCAGAGATTCCTAACACAGTAGAGTAAGTAACATGCCGGAGATGAGAAAGACGAGAAATAATCAAGACAACACCACAGTGATGATAAACTGCAGGAAAACTGTTGGCCTGACAGTAAAGTATGGAATAACACAGTGTCACAGTGCACGATATCTCTCTGCTACAGTGTCACAGTGCACGATATCTCTCTGCTGCAGGAACAGGCCTGTGGATAACAGCTAAAACAAAGGAAACAATGCTGGCTGTACACACTACAGGAGGCTACCAAGAGCACAGTCAAAAGCTCTTTCGTTTCGGTAACATCCTAGTAAAAAATATTTAATAAATATGCTAGCTGCAACTTCTCTTCGTTTCCACACTGTGAAAAGACCCCAAGTCAAATATAAAACTGTCGCTGCTGGAACTAAACAACTTACAAATAAAAAACACTTGGCTACAAAAAACACAAGAATTAAAAACACGTGAGAAAGTGATAAAAAACAACCAATTTCCCCTTGGTACAAAATGCAGTGAGGTCATAAAAAAATGGACACGAAACACTATCTACAATTCCAGAGCCGAGTCTAAGAGAGGATGCATAAATTGTATTGAGGTGGTTAAGAAATTCTTGTGTCGTTGCCATTAGAGAACTACCGACTTTAGTAGTGGGACAGACCAGACGTGTTTATTGCCTGGAGCAGACAATCACACACTTACACACAGTACACACAGATATTTTGATCGATATAAATAAAACAACAGCATACGCCCTCAATTTGGTATACCATAACAACACAGTGGCCATCCATCAACTTGGACTCATTTCAGTTTATCTTTGAGTCCTTCAGTTATGTGACTTCTTTAGGAAAACACAAATTGCAACGTGACATTCTCCACCTAACAGAAGGTGCAATGTAATTTGTAGGGTTAGTCATCTGATACTTTCACATTTTGTTTCATCACTTTGTCCTTTCTACAAGAACAGACCACTGTAGACAAAAGTTTTGAGCACTAGCAGAGCCCAGTGATTTCTCACAATTAATTCATCATCTCCTTTCCACTGGTCTTCAGAATGAGCAAAAAGATTTTGTTCTTTGCAAAGACAATCATTGCAAAAGAACAAAATGAGATATTAAAAATGCTGACGATGAATTTTAATGTATGAATAATGCATTATCATAGAGTTGGTAGATGAACCTCGTTTCACCAATAACTTCAGAGAAAGAATGGCTTTGAGTTAGGCAAGGAAAAGCTCCAAGTTTAGGAAAACCACTGTGAAATTATCACCAAACTGTCTCGCCACTACCTGCACGTATTTCAGATCTTGTCAGCGAGATGAGACTCAAACTGAAATCAGACATTTCATCGAAATGAGAACTTGCTGAACAACAATTTGTTTGCGCTCCCTGAGACTAAGGTAAATTGCTTTGTTTGTTGCTTTTTAAAAAATAATTTCAAGTTCATTTCAGAACTCTGGGCGGGGTTGGGTTTTTTTTAGCAACTCTGCCTTTAATAGTGAAGGGACACAAGCAGACCAAAAGCCTAATCAGAAAATTTTGACTTTCTAACTTTGAAAAACAAACTGCAAATGTTTAACTGACTTGCACCATTTTGCATGTGACTGTATAAAGGGAAAAGAATAGAAAGCCCAGTTATATCACACTGGTTGTCAAGGATAACTGCCCCATCAACTAATGATTGATTTTACATTGGAGCATAAACTATGATCCCCAGTCATATAAATTTTTCTACTTCTTGAATACAAAAGTATACAAGACCATTTTGACAACAGAATTCCGAAACATATCTTCCCTCTGCAGTGCTAGACACTAGCGCCATATGAAATTCTCAATGACCTGGAATAGTTTTTCGAATGTGCATTGATATGTCATGATATGTTGAACACCTATCGGGATAACTGAAATAAACTTAAGGAAATTTAAAAGCAAAAA
Source organism: Phyllaplysia taylori (assembly GCA_032273245.1). Classification (NCBI taxonomy): domain Eukaryota; kingdom Metazoa; phylum Mollusca; class Gastropoda; order Aplysiida; family Aplysiidae; genus Phyllaplysia; species Phyllaplysia taylori. The sequence goes on from JAUKPP010147183.1 coordinate 7,669, forward strand.
ATGACAGCAAAATTGTTTCAGCATGTCCTAATTTTGATCAACACAATAAAGAGCCGGATGGTCAAGGAGAGGAAAACTCTTTCACTACTGACCCTACTTGGTTCCTCTCAGCTCTACAGAGGCAAGAATGAACAGACATACAAACTCACATCTTGACATACTTAACAAACAAGTAACTTATCTAGAAACTATGCATTGCAGGCTTGTTAGGATGACTATAGACTTCTTTGCGAGATATTACCAGATATGTTAAACCAGTTTAATTCAGTATCCATTCTCCACTTGGAGCTGTCTTTGACAGTAAATATGAAAGACGATAAGGTGTCAAACACTATGCAGTTGAGAATCAAATTGCCCCTGTAGCAAATTAAATACAATTATAATTACAAGTCTTCATGAACAGTGCCATCTTCCAATCTCATTTTCACCAGCCAAGGAAGATCTTGGCATAATTTATCCTTCTCCTGGAACAGAACAAATTCATATTCAAATGAAAGTATCCGTGGCGAGGACTATGTCTCTCATATCCAATGCCAATAGTGCAACAGCAAACGTAACACAAAGCTGTCCGTTGTCCTATCTGGAGCCGAATTTGACCAGAAATCACAAACAAGCACTAAGACCTCTTTTAAAATATGGACTGGGTTGAGCAGACCACAGGCTGCGAGTTGCACGCAGCTACCAGTGAGGGCGGAGAACTCAGGCGAGACTGACAAAGCTACAAGCACGCAGCTACCAGCTTGAGTGAGGGCGGAGAACGCAGGCGAGACTGACAAAGCTACAAGCACGCAGCTGGGCTGCTAGGAGATGAGGTTCCCAGTGGTGGTGCTGGACATCTGAGGCTGGAGATGGAGCTCAGTTTTCCCCGTGGCAACGCGCACAGTTGTTGGGTCATCAGCCGCCCCCACCCCACTCGTGGCCACCAGCAACGTGTGTGGCTGACCCTGAGCCTGCTGCTGCTGTTGTAGCTGCTGCGGCTTGGCCGAGGTGAGGGCTGCCAACCCTTGCTGGTTAACACTGATTGGGAAGGTGAGAGACACTGGCTGCACTGTCAACTTGCCCACGTTCTTAGCCAGGTTGAAAGTTCCTCCAGGCTTGAAGATGGCCGGGTTTGAACACAGCTGAGCCGTGGAGCCAGTGGGCAAGGGCACGGCGGCCAGGGAGGGTGAAGCTTGCAGGACGCTGCTCAAAGCCATGCCTTGCTGCTGCTGTGCTTTATTATGCTGATGCTGGTGATGGTGGGATTTTGCTGCTGACGACTGATGGTGACGCCCACTGCTGCCAGATTTTTCTGGAGAAGAGAAAGAATCAGGCATGAACATGTTGCATCCTCACGAAGAACAAAGGCGGTATAGATGCAGATTGATTTTGATAATAAGCCAGCTAGCAAGACAACTATACATTATGAAGACTTTCTACTAAAAAATTCATTGTCGATGTTGGGTTTGATTCAAGCCCTTTACAACACTGCTAGGTCAATAAAAAGGTGGCTACTTTGTAAGAAGTTGAAAGAAATTAATTGATTAAGCAATTTCCCTAAATGACACTTTCACCCCGTCTTCCCTATGTACGGTGGGGAGTCTCAGTACAAACGCCAGTCAAGAACTAAACTTCTAGAACTTCTAGAACAATAACTCTCATGTGACTTGGTGCACACCCACAACAAGCCGCCTCTCCAGCCGACCAAACCAGACAAATACAGTGACAGCAATCACATTCACTCCTCTTGTGTTGAACCACCAACATCCTCACAAAATCTTTCATTATCTCATTTGGGTGAGGCCAGAAAAGTTTATGTATGGTGTCCGGCCGACAAACACACAGAGGCAATTCTTGCTACTGAGCTTCACCCAAAACTACTATAATCCTGACCTACATCTAAAGTGTCTATGTGATGCAAATTTTGAAACATTTTGGTGTGGGGTAGTCATGTGATGGTTTGGTTTCATGCCCCTTGTACCACTGTAAGGTCGTTTTATAGATAATTACTTCAACCCTGCCAGTCGGGGCCCACTCGGTATCCCATCACATAGCCTGACCATTACAATGTCAAAATGTCCTGACTCATAAACTTGCATTGTGTCAAAATGGGGACAAGAAGCCAGCAAAGGCTCATTCCAATCCTAAAAGCCGAACTAACAATCTGTAGCAATTCTTACTTCACATAACGTAGAGCACCATAGCACAAGGAATGGACTTACCATACACAGACTGGCCGGCCCCATTGACCAGGGAAGATGGCGTTAATATCTGACCAGACGACGAGTCCTGAACAACAGAGAAAAACAGAAATTGTTGAGATTGCTACAAGTCAAAAGTGTTAAATAAACAGTAATAACAACAGATAGCTTGGAACGACACACACTTGATACACAAATACTCCTTCAAATGAAAAATAACACTTCTGGATGATAAGGCATCACAGGCTTCACTGACAATGGAGTTTTTAAAAAATAACAAATAGCCAAAGTGTTGGCAACAGAAGAAAGCTACACACATGATATAGTTGGGGTGAGTTGTCAAGGATTTGACAAATATTTAAAGTCTTAGCTTTTATCATTGGCAATAAACAAGAGACGAGGATGAAAGTGGCTCTCCAACAGAGATGTTACAACTTGGGATCCCCGAGGAGTCATCAGAGGCAGTAACACTCAAGGATACAAACAAACAATAGAAAAAGTTACCAACCTCAACCGAAATGAGTTCATTACTACATGTTTTCAAAGATTAATGATTTCATGGTAAGTGTTCAATGTAAGCCACTGGCGCTATGGTGTAGTGGTTAAGCTCTACGCCTGTCATGTGGAAGAATCGAGAGTTTGGTCCCGGTCCAGGACAATCTGAGATTGGTTTTTTTTCTGCTGGTATTTTTTCCCTCTCAACGCAGGTTGGCTCTGACAGGCAAGGTCAAAGTAGCCCGTCTCTTAAATGACTTTACAGTGTTGCAGGGGACGTAAAACCGGTAACCAAAACTAAATGTAAGCCCACCTCACCTCAGTCATAACATTGAAGGCTTACAATGAATCATTAATCATTAAAAACATGTAATAATGAAATCATTTTGGTTGAGGTCTGTAACTTTTTCTATTGTTTGGCAGTAACTTTTTTCTCTCTGCAGCGATTGCCTCTCAAAGGTGTGCAATATGTTATGTAAGAGTATTGTCAGTAAAAGTTTGGAAGAGTAGAAATAAACTACATAGTAGGCCTATTTGTATCCAACGAGCACTTACCGCACACAGCACCTGAGTGGGGTTGGCACCGACAGTGACACTATTTGTGTTTGCTGTTGAGGACGTGATGGCCACCAGCGTCGGGTTGGCCCCGCCCCCCGCCAAGGCCACCGAAGTCAACACAGCACCTTGCAGACTGTCGACGAGCACAGCGTTAGGGGGGAGAGTACCAGAAGATATCACATTGTTGCTGGGAATCAGCTTGAAGCCCTCCAGGGTGTTTGCCGAGATCTTTGAGCCAGAGTTGGTGAGTGATTGATGCGACTTGCTGCTGGAAGTGCGGCTGCGTTTGGCAGGCCGTGCCACTGCCGCGGAGGATCCCGTCATGGTGATGGTGGGTGGGTTGGCACTGGAGGAAGAAGCTGCCACGTTGCTGGTTGTGCTGCCTGGAGTGAAGTTGTTCAACAGAAGAGTCTGACCCTGACTGGCCGCCAGCTCTGCCAGTTGGGCCGAGGAGATGTTGACCACTTGACCATTCAAGGAATCCACACCTGTGAGGACCAGACTGAAGTCTTTAAACACGTTGTTGTTCTTGTGAACCGACGCCCCAGTGCCGGCAGCAGCCCCGGTGGTGTTGAGCTTTGCTGTGCCCAGCGTGGCTGCGTTGAGCTGACTGAGATTGGCAGCGTTGGTCAGGTTGACGCTGGGAATGGCAATGAGGTTTCCTGTCTGAGAACTGTTGAGGGCACCTGAACTGATGAGACCCGAGAGACCAGTCTGCTGCGATATGGCACTCGCAAGGCTAGCAGAAGTCGTTGTCACGGAAACGCCTGACACTCCTGACAGCGTTCCGTTCCCACTGACCACTGCAATAAGATTGTTACCAGCGCTACCGCTTCTCTTTCGTTTACCGGGATATGCCACCGAGGCACCAGCAGAGAGGGCAGGTGACGGAGAAGCTGACGGGCTGCGTGAGCTCGTGCCCTCCCTTGGTTTTACCGACCAATTCAAGGCCAGGCCTGGGGTGGCAGACGCGACAGAGATGGTGGGCGCTGACAGTGAGGAGAATGATGATGAATGTAGGGAAAGTGAAGGGGCGGGTGTCGGCGAGGAAAGGCTTATGGCAGACAGAGTCAATGAGTTGCTGGAAGCAGCCACCGGAGACACGGGAAGTTTGGACTTGGGTTTTATCGTAGGCTTTGAGGAGGAGATGGTGACTAGGTTGGCCGAAGCCGTGTTCAAAGCTGCAGCACCCCCACTGTTGTCCACCATATTGAACTCGTACGGGTCTTGTGAATTGCCCAGCACCTGGGACTCTTTCGGCAGGTTGGACTCGACGCACAATTTTCTGTTGACAAATTAAGAAAAACAGGCATTTATATTATGGCAAAAAACACCTCCATTATCTTCTCTCAGAAAATACCTGTAGTTCCTTCAGATTTGCTCAATAAATAATCAATCAATTTTATGTATTTACCCAAGCCTGCAACACTCATTAAATGGTAAATCTTGCTGCTCAACTAATACCACATCATCTAAGGCAATCAGACTAGCCTTTTTATTGGGGTTTTTACAGCAACATTGACACAGTAAGGTCACATCAGTGCCAGGAAGTAGATTATAAAATTATGGCACAATCTTGGAAAATATGTACGTGTTCTTATCAAATGCAATTGACCAGTCGAGAAGAACATGTGCCTATTTTCCAAGATTGTGCAATAAAGTTATTATTAGACTCCTTCAGGATCTGTAATTACTATAATTAATCGGAAAAATCTCATCTCTTTTACTGAGACAATGGAAATGAATGAATATGAAGACACGTTTTAATTTAAACTTTGTTTTTAAAGTAATTGCAATACATTTCTCAAACCTTTGTTGCTATCACGCAGTCCATCACCCCCTTAATTAAAATTGAGACTTTACCCACTCCTACCACATTTAGTATTGCTCGTATGAAATCCAGACCAGAAAAATGATACTTATGGGCTAATATAGGCACAGCAACCATAATGCAATTCGCGTGCCAATTGTAAGTCTCTATCGCCATCCTCCCGGAACAAATAAGGAAAAACCCACTGGGGGTGTAATAATAGGACAATGGCAACACTTAGAAAGAAGCAGAAGGAGCAGACCACATCAGACGCCCTGCAAACCCCCTGCAGCAGTTTTTTCCCTAAGGGAGTAAATCCTGATTGCAAACATTCTGGCCTCCCATGTCCAGGGACTTGCCAGGTTCCTGAGCTCCCTGTGATTACAAAAATTGAGAACATAATCTTTATCAGGCAACACATCTGTTACGTACTTGTGTGGGGGCGGATTGAGCTGCCTTTCTAATGCGCTGAGAAAAGCAGCTCGCACGTAGTCTGTCTTACGAGAAAACAGGAAGCAACCTCGGTCATTCATGCGACCTCCAAACTGGCAAACCTGTGTGTGATAAAACACAATAGTTATACCTTACAAGCATTTCAATACTGTCGCAGGATCACTTCAAAGAGGAAGCAAACACCAACTGAATGTCAAATAACAGCCGGCCACAATTAAGAGTTTTCAAACTAGGCCTAGAAATGTTTAACGTAACATATGAAATACTGTGCTACTTATTATAATTTCAGAATTTTGGTCTCCATGAGTAAAAATAAATAAAATTCTGAATTTAGTAAAAATTTAGATGCCAATATCTCTGAAAAAGAGCATCTTTACTTTTTCCTCAAACTGTTTACAAAGCACTGAAGGAAAATACATAAAAACTTTCACCAAACCTCCTCAGAATCCTATCTGTGTGTAACTCTCTACAGAGTGACAAAATTCATTTCAAAATGCTAGCATATCAAACAGGGTACATAAAGTATCAAGTTGTGATTCCTTATATTCCACAAAACAAAACATACCGCCATCGGCTTCGGGTGGTACGACAGGAAGTTCTGATCCTGTCTCGAGTCCTGTGAATCTGAACGCTGCAGCTCAGAGGAGGACGAGGACAGCGACAATCGTGAGGAGGAATCCTGTCTAGTGAGGGCATCTTCATTCACGGTGATGGCAGATGGGAGCGAGGTGCTGGCGGAAAACCTGCAGAGAATCATCAGACACATGAGCTGCTGGAAGTCCCGGTCACATGGTCATTTAGTGTGATCAGCCGGGTCAAAAGTGGACACTATCAAACACCCCCACCCCCCCACCCCTCCCCCCTCAACGTTTTCCACCACACAGACTGATCTTTGTAGCTTTATCGCTACGTCTCTGAGAAAAGATTACGTACATCCCCAGCAGCCCAATCCATTGAACAGTAAATGAAATCTTTGCTGTTTTTCCTCATATCACTATGACACTACTATCGTGGTGTGGCTCTGCAACACTCTATGGTCATTTAAGAAATATGAAGTCTGATTTATCATCCATCTCTGAATCGACAAGGCAAGATCCGTCTAAACCTTGTGGAAAATAATCCATGCTCACAAAACAGTATCAGAGCTTAGACATCTGTATCAAGAGGCTCCCCCCCCCCCCCCCCTATCTCACCCAATTACCTCTTTAAAATCACAACAATTGAGGAGAAGTAGAACATAGAGATTTCCTTAAAGTACTCAACAAGAGACAAGAAGAGAATTTCTATCTTTTGACTTCAAAGGAATGAGACACCCTGATTCATTACAGGGAAAAAACAAGGGCAATTACCTTTGGAACACATTGGATTGAGTTCGAGGCTTGACAAATGTGGTGGTAGTAGGCACGCCACAAGAAGGCACCAGGATCCTTGGTGAGCTGGACCCAGTGTTGGGAGACAACGAGACTTTCCCATCACGCTGGCTTGACACAGACACCATCTAGTGACAACAAGACATGTCAAATGTTCAGTTCTAATGCTTACTTTCCACACTTATGCTTAGTTCTAATGCTTACTTTCCATACATATGCTTAGTTCTAATGCTTACTTTCCATACATATGCTTAGTTCTAATGCTTACTTTCACATATGTGTGGATGCGAGGGAAAACCCGTCGGATGTCGCGAGCCACCTTTTCTAGCTACGAGTCATTTTACAGTTGAAGGTGCTATCCAATGAAA
>JAUKPP010147294.1:0-14901 GCA_032273245.1 Phyllaplysia taylori
CTATCTTTCCATATCTCATCGTATCCAGCAAGTACTGCCCCCTCCCCCCGTAAAACAACAACAACAACAACCCAACCCCAACAACAACAAAAACAATACAACAACAAATTCATAGATTCCCAAGACATACTTGAAAACAAAGCTAAGTGTTTAGCCTCTTTTTAAAACCTCGAATATAATTAGTAGTTCTTTAGATTTAATGTATATTGACAACAGGCTGTGTCACAGAGATCAAACAAACAAATAAACATTTACAGCAAATTTTGGAAAAATCAAGTGTTTTGTTAACAATCATTTAGGAGCATTTGTTCATAAATAACTCGTAAAACCCACGACGTATCCAGTTGTTGATCCGAGCTTGCACTTCTATTTTTTAAACAAGACTTTAATATTTGATTGCAGGCTTCGAAATGGTCAGTCGTGAACTGGAGACCGCCGGGGGGCAAAAGATTCTGTACAGCGTCTTCGACACAGCCGGGCAGGAAAGATTCTCCTCTCTTCTCCCGAGCTACGTCAGGAACTCTGATGCTGTCGTCATTGCCTACGACATTTGCAATAGGGTAAGGGTTTGCTCTATGGTGAGGGTTCGAATCCACAGCACGCGCTCCGCTCTGCCCGCTCCTCAACATGTGAGGACTGAAACGTGTACAGGCGAGGATGACAGTGGCTCTCCAACAGAGATACATGTACTGCAATCTGGGATCCCCAAAGGATTCGAAAGAGTTTGCAACGCGTGTGGAAATACAAACAATAGTAAAATTTGCAAACCTCAACCAGACTTCAGAAATGTATATCAATGGCATGATTCATGGTAGAACTAACTGGTTTAAGTTTAATGAGAAACTTTCAGTTTAGGATTGAAACGTCAAACGCTATAACTGAATAATTATTGTTTCTGTCCAGCAGTTCTCTGAGTTTCTGTGCGCAATTTCTACGGAGAGGTTTTAAGAGCGGAACGTGGGTAGTGGACGAGAAGCATCAGTCACGTGGACCAAAGGCCCGGTTATATTAATAGCTACCTCGGAAGTTTGTGTTTTTATATTTACGTAGCGATGTTGGGGGTTTTGTTGCTGTTGTTTTTTGTCGTTGTAGATGCTGTTTGTGTGGAGTTTTGTTTCTGGTGAAGAGAGTATCTCATTTCTTTTCTTTGTTATCCCCAGAGCTCCTTTGAGAACGTCAAAAAATGGGTACACTTCGTTCACAACCACGTGCGGGCTGACGCGCCTGCCATATTGGTCGGGAACAAAATTGACCGATCACACTTCAGGGAAATCTCCTCGGATGTAAGACCTCCATAGAAGCACTAGAGGACGGATGCACACGCACGCGCGCGCACACACACACACACACACACACACGAGTACTTACACACGCGTGCGCTCTATACACGCCTACACACATGTACACGCATACACTGACACACTAACTACAAACACACCCATATAATTAACGGAACTAAACACGGTATACGAGGCCTATGCTCTCTTATAAACATAAACGCACACCATCATACTAGACTAATCCACATACATGTATTAACACCCTTGCCCCCTAGGAGACGTTAATATACACGTGTATGTACATCCTGGGGGCGATTTTTGCTTGTTTTTAGCTTAGAATTCCGCTAAAGAAAAAGAAAATTTGCAAAGAAATTACCGGTATGTTAAAACGTTGACAAGCTTTCTAAGAAGACCATACACGCTGTAATAATATGGTAATTGAATATGATTTCCCTCTATTGAATTCATCCCTTGATTGCAGGAAGGAAAATGTGCTGCTGAGAAATGGAATCTCCTCTTCCTGGAAACATCAGCAAAGACCAGCTACGGAGTTGTAGAGATTTTCCAACACTTAGGTAAAGAGACTTTGTTGACCCTCTCATAAATGAACCTTCAGAGGAAAGTGTCCTTTCTTTAGACGCGAATCTTTGTCTTATTGGAACTTACACAAAGCAATGAAACGTCCATAAAACAAAATGCATCTATCTGTGGGAGTCTCTCTCTCTCTCCACTCCTCCCCCTCCCTCTCTCTCTCTCTCTCTCTCTCTCTCTCTCTCTCTGTATGTTGTGTGTGTAGTTGTAAGTGATCTCAGTTTCTAAAATTCGAGACATTATAACTACTGGCGCTGTGGTGTAATAGTTAGGCTCTTCGCCTGTCAAGCTGAAGACCCGAGCTCGATCCCGGTCGCGGACGATTGCGTTTCTTACTGCTGTGATTCCCCCCCCCCCCCCCCCCCCGCGGTTGGGGGGGGGGGGGGGGCTCTCTTAAATGATCTCAATGTTGCAGATGACTTAAAACTGGTTACAAAACCAAAACATTATTATTAGTTTTTTCCTGGTTGTGATTTGTTTTTTTGTTTTGTTTGGTCATCTCTGGTCCACCAGCGACAGTTCTGAGGGACCGTCGACTGACCGACCTCTTCAGGGGAGAACGGACGCCACTAAGTGAGATGGGGATGAAGCTCTCCAACACAATCTCCAATACAAAGCCCAGAGGACCATGTTGTTAGGGGAAATCTGACATCATACAACCAGAGGACTTTCATGTTAGTTCCATTTTACCCTGACTATACCTCACGAAGTGTGATATTTCAGTTTATGTAGTTCTGTGTTTTTCTCTTTGTCTCGATCTCCGTGAGCTGCATAGGACTATGTTTATTTTTCCAAACAGGAATCGATGTTGAATGTTCATTAGAACTTCCACATGTTTTCATATATTTTTGTCAACTGCCAGGCGACGAAATTTGGAAGTGGGGTATCCCGTTTTTTAAAACTGAAAGTGGGAATCCCCTCTTCTGCCTAATCTTGAGAGAAGTTTCGTTTCGCCAGCGGCAGCCTCTGTTACAGGCCCATCTATTATTTCATAGTGTGTTACGCCATATTTCGGAGGGAACCAAACCGTTCTCAAGTAGGCTACATGTCCTATAATAAACTTGGTTTGCTCGGGAAACCTTTCAAAAAGTTATTTAGATAAGAGTAGTGCACTTGTCCCGTGTTGTCTTTGTCGCCATTGGTCAACTCATGATTATTGCTTTATGATATGCTGTGCTTCTTTTTAATGCTGAATTTTGAAATTCGAAGTAGTTTTTGGTTGTTGTTGTTTTTACTTCTTTCTTCTTTTTTTTTTTTTATCATAGCTCTCGTATGACCAATTTCATTTTGACTTCGTTGTTTAAAATAACTTCTCTAGTTAATTTGATGCTTGTCATGTAACTATCATAAAATATTCTGAACTTATAAATGGACAGTGTTCCCAGTCCTGCTTACAGAGGCCTAATTCTGACTGAGACGTAATACACTATATATAATATACTCCTGTAGACATTCCAGTTGTGCATCACCCTGGAGGACACAGATTCACTCAACTATGGGCTGCCGCGCTTGTACAGGAAACTAACATTCCTCACAACGGAACAATTCGTCATTATGTTTCAACCAACGACCCCTGTATCCTATACAGTTCGCTATGGTTTCAACCCATTGGTACGGCTGATGTCACATCCGCTCTGATGAATGCCAGATTTTCCACGTCTGCTTCAAATCGCCCGGATGTCGTTTTGGGTTGTTCCCCCTGACTTGTATAATATAGAGAGGCTTTTCTGAAGGTGCTATTCTCAATGTTTTTTTGTAAATTTCTTTTATTTTTTATGTGGGCTATGCAACATGATGATGTTTATCTGTAGGCCTACAAATCGCTGCATGGATTTTGCAAGCAATCTTTTGTTCGTTATAATGAAAAATGGTGTTCGCGAAAATTGTGAGAGGGACTGGATGAGAGTGTGACTGATTGTACACACAAATATGATACATGTAGGCCTGCTGCTACAATATAATGCGTTGACCTATAGCCGATGATAGTCGCCAGATTAAGGCTAGGTCACTTCAGGTGAATTACCATAATGTAATGTCCTTAAACAAGATAAGTCCTCCCATCTTCTCATAACATGGGCATTGCGCTGAAGCCAGTAATAAATGATGTGATGGCACTTGCTGAGAATGACTAATATTGTGCTTTGTGGTAGTTAACATTTAGTTTTTCTTTTTTTGTGTTTTTGTGTAGATATATAAATTATGTAAATAAATGTTTCTATTTGAATATTATATGTCATTGTTACCATACCAAAATTTTCTGCTGGGCATAAAATATAATGTCGTTATCACCATCATCCTCATCCCCGAAGGTCAATAGGCCTACATTGTATTATATCTCATCCATGGAAACATGTTTCTCTTTTGGGATAATGTTTCAAACCTTGTCTATTGTTTCATGTTATTGTCTGATTCTGATGCAGACCATTATGTAGGCTATAGTGGAGACTAAGATCGATTCTAGATCGATTAACCCCAGGGGTCTGTGAGTCAGTCTCAGGGGTTCAGCAGAAGTCAAGATGATATACACACTGTGCACCATGAAGGCAGTCTTCTTGGATTGTTTACGAGGGGTTCAGGGGTTGTAAGAATGCACGTACAGAGCTTGGTTGGTTTGGTAGGTCTGAAGGAAAGGTTTATAAGGACCTCTTGGTCTAGCATAAAACGACTATCGGTTGGTACATGTACATTAGGTAGGCTAAAACAAAACGGCCAAAGAAGTTGGTGCCTTTATAAATACATGTAAATTTATATAACTTGTTATTAAGGCACAGAGGATTCTTCTGTCTCGACCACAAGTAATGGAGAGAGAGAAGGAATGTGGAGGGGGGGGGGGGCAGAGAGAGAGAGAGAGAGAGAGAGAATATCCCCCTTGATTTCTAACTCCAACTTACTCCAATTCACAGCACAGCATTGCACCTTAAAGTAAAAGCGGTTCGTGGTGGACTATTTCAGAGATGTCATAAACAGCAATCTTCTACTTTTACATATTGCGTTACAGTACGTGCCTGTATACCCAAGTCTTTCAGACTATGAAACGGTCGCTCTTGTTTGCTCTTTTAATGCATTTTATCAATTTACGCTTGTAAACGTTTACATGTTTTTTTTAAATATTATTATTGTCTTAATAAACGCATTTCAACGTCACACTTCTTTATTTTCTCAGATCATGTACATGTACATTTATTTTCATTGTGTGTTTGTGGGGAAAAATATTTTTTTTTTAAAAAGGGGCGGGGAGGGGGGTCATATTGTGTGTGTGTTTCTTTTCGTTTTGATTGTAACAGTTACTCACACTGAAGGCTCCGACCCTGCCTATCTCTCACAATTACATAAACAGGCACAGAGGGCGTCGTTGGCCGAGCGGTAGTGCGCCCGCCTTCAGATGAGGAGGTACCAGGTTCGAATCCGGGGAGATTTGCCAGGATTTTTTCAGAGCTTTCATGGCTCCGACCCCCGTCCTATCAGAGGTGGATGTAAATTTCGGAGGTCCCGCCTCGTAAATGACCTTACAATGTTGCATGGGGCGTTAAACCAAAACCAAACCAACAAGGCACCCACACTCTCTTTCTATAGGTTGATTGGTTTTACTCCCCTTGCAACACTGTAAGGTCATTGTGAGAGGCGGGCTACTTTGACCCTGCCTGTCACCGTCAACCCCACTGATGGGGACACTTAACAAAAAGACCGAACTCATGTTCCCCATTTTAGATGCAAAGAGCTTAAGCATTACACGACAGACACTGGCATAAGTGCTTGTACTTGCAGTCCTACCCAATAGGCCAGGCATGGGGCATAATAAAAGTATTGCTACAGTGAAGCTGAGGTACACAGTCAGCTCGTAGCACCAGACGTCTAGAAGTAGAACTTTGTGAGCTCAGCGCTGTCTTGTCCACGGACCGGCGTCTGTGGTGTAATGGTTAAGCTCTCCGTCAATAACCCAGAAGACCTGAGTTAGATTCCCAATAAGTATGTCACTTAAGGGTTTTTGCTTCAATGCGCTGGGTGTAATAGTTAGGCTCTTTGCATATCATGCGGGAGACCAGAGTTCAATCCCAGTTGTGACAGATCTGCGTTTCTTTCTGCTGGAATTTTTCCCTCTCAGCTCAGGTTGGCCCTGACAGGCAGGGTCGAAGTAGCCTGTCTTTTAAAATTACCTTACAGTGTTGCAGGGGATGTAAAACTGGTGACCAAACCAAGCTATGGGAGTATGCAAAACAATCGATCAAACAGGATCATAGATTAGCTTGGTTGAGTTTGGTCTTAAGTCCCTTTCAATACTACAAGGTCACCTACTAAGAGTGAGAGGCAGAAATTCCTGTTGTCAAATATCCATGATCCATGAAAAAATTTGGCTTGCACTGCTGGGCAGCACCACTGCTAAGAAGGATGAATAACATGTTCCAACCAACAAAACATAAACACCTGATAAGTTTAAAGCATTTATTATGTAAAATAATTGTTGTCTTTTGATGTACATGTACAGATAAAGCATTCAAGATCATCGAAAAGCAAACTCGCCGAAACGAAACGACAATCTACAGTTCACACCCGAAACAACCAAGGTCAAATCATATTTAAATATAATATAAAAGTGGACTACCGAAACAAAAAGATGAGAATGTGCATGACGAAATGAAAAGGGAGGTCAATGTTGGTGTGGATATTGTGATGGGGGGTCAGGGGTGAGTCTTCATGACGCAGCAGATGTTTTTGATGATCAAAGTCAAAGTGTGCATAAACGTTTATTCAAGAGTTTGTTCAGAAAACGCCGTATGTGCCAAAGGATGAAAATAAGAAATATAATTCAATTCCTGACCTCTGTTTCAAAACCATGTTTGCCTTAAACAGCAAATAATATGTAAATTTCTTTTACAAATTTTGTGAGTCAACTGACTTTTGGCACCATCAACTGTTTTTCATTTGACACAACAGTGATGAGTCCAACAAGAATTAATTTTTCTTTTCCTTCTTTATACATGTACAACTTTGTTACAGGACAACTAATCTGTAAGTTTAAGTTTTTCTTCCTATTTCACTTTTAGTACATGTATTATTAGTATTAAAAGACTTTGAAGCTTTTTGAGATCAAACTCTTTGTTGCTTGGTCATTAATGAGAGAGGCACATTGACACAGTAAACGATCAGTTACCGCTGGGTATGAGCAAAAGGAACAGGTAGGTGCGATAGCCAGGAGTAACAGAGATAAAATATAAAGGAAAAATATAAGATCTAACACAGCAGTCTCCCTCAATCCTCAATTCAGCAGCGACAAAACATGAAACAAAGAAAATAAAGATAGTTACTTGGGGTAAAAATGTGGCACAGAATGCATGCGATAATGTTCCATCTTTTGACAAGAGAGAAACGTCTTACTACTTGGTGTATGATCAAACCTAGGCACTGTAGCTCCGACACTTTTGTTAAAACTCTCAAAATTTGGTTTTTAAATTCTATGGCTACTCAAATCCATACAACAGTAATATGAATTTATGATAAAAATTACCCAACGAGTAGACTTTTATAAATAAAGAATTGAGCTTTGTCACCTGGATTAATGGTGACGAGAGTGAGACAGTGGATGCATGAAGCCACTGCAAATATACGCAGCCTCAATGGCAATCTGAATGGCACAGAGTAAAAAAAGATCTCGCATTTTGGAAGACTTAATCATAAAGTTTATTAAAGGAGGATTTTTACAATTTACTGACAGGATGTGAGTGCCAAAATGTATAGCTATTATTCACAATGGATTAGTCAATAACTGAGACTTGCTTGAGACAGTTTTCTGAAATGTTCAAACATCGCTGACAAAATTGCAGAGACGTCCATTTGGTTCTTGAAATGGTATATTGATAAATTTCTATCCCCTCTTCATGTGAACTAGATAGAAAGACAGGGAAAGCCTTTAAGACCAGGTGAGTGACACAGCAGTGACAGCACAGAGAAACAGATGACATTGGGACGGGGAACCCAGTGACACAGCAGCTCCTACTCCTACTGAATTGTACGTGTACCGTACTGTGGAAGGCATTGGGGGGGGGGGGTTGTAAATGCCATTCACAAAGAAAGTATATGCCATTATAGTTTCAATATACAGAAGACAAGTATAGCGATAGTAATAGGTTCTGCGGATTTTTTTCGTTTTCCACTTTTTCCCCGTTTGTTGCTACATGTATTTTAATAATTCCAATTATTTCGACCACCTTTGTACACAGGGGAAAAAAAGAAGTGTTCATGATGGTAAGTTGTGTCTGATCAGGTTCTAATAAGGAGGGATTTCTTGCTGAATAGTTTTGAAGAAACCAAGAGGGAAGAGACGAATAGTGGAACATGGAGACAGGGTTGCATCAGGGGACAGATAAATGATGGATGGATGGATGGAAAAATGGATGAATGGATGCATAGATGGATGGGCGAGTGAGTGGATGGTTGCCAGATGGGTTTTTTTTGTTGAGATTTCACAGACATTTCCTATAGGCACTCTAACTAAATGAGATGATGGGTAGAGAGATGGTGTTTGCACAGCAGGATGGAGATGTGAGACCAGACTTAGATGATGACTTGAAAGGCATGAGCTATAACATCTTACACTAACGTCACTAGGAGGTAAAATAAAAGAACTGAATAAGGATTTGTCTCAAATAAAACTCAATTTGCGTCTTTGCTAAGATACCTATGTACAGAAAATAATTCAAAACATAAATACATACAAAACAAAATTCCGTTTAAAGTTTGATGTCAGCCACAGTAGTACACTGACAACATCAAAGATTGGCAAAGCCTCTATAATGCAATATCATTCTCTTGAAAGCCAGTCAAAACTTGCAATCAAACCAGTTTATACAGCCCATGGAAACCTTGATACATGGATACACCTGATCATCAACTTTCGTCAGGACCCTGGTGTCAATTATATGAAGAAGTTTGACTGCAAATCTTGGAGAGCTCACTTCAACATGTAGATTTTGAGCTTTTGGCGTGTCCAGGAGCATCGAAAACTTCCACACTGGCAAACACATTGACAGGCATTTCAAATTTCACTCAGGTATACACAGTTTTAGACTTATCACATACAAATTCTATTTTTAAAAAATTCAATAGTTGCTGCATAAACCAATCCGAATTCATAATGATATGAACCATTCCTCCTGACTGGATTTGCAAGAGCCATATTTTCACATTCTTTTAACCAAAAAAGGAAAATAATAGTAAGTTTGCATTCAGAAATATATATCTGATTAATACATTACAAAATATATATTTTTTTATAAACACATTGCAAGGACAAGAATTCAAAATACATTGTCCATTTCTTTTTTCCTAGGAGAAGAAAGTTTTCCAGGAATATATCTCCCCATGTTCTCCTTCCCCTCTGTAAGTTCACAGAAATATCCGGAGAAATAACGAGTGAATTATAACGGTAAACCCAGCAGTCTCACACCAATACACTCACACATAAATACACACAAGCACGCACATGCACACACTCGTCTCTTGTGTGCTCCTCATGCTCTTTTTTCTCTCTCTTTCCCTTTCTTTTCTCTTCTATGTCTCCCCCTCCCTCCATTCCCTGCCTCTCCCGGTCTTTCACACACTACCCTGACGACAGCAACTTTCACAACATGATTTCACCCCATTTGGAGACAACTATCTGCCACACATCACCTGACAATACAACCACTGTTACCATACAACAAAAGTGTAATGCTATGAAGCAACATCATGACCTGATAGTTCTACCCTTGGAAGAAAGCACACAATGATTTGATTCGTTGCAGAGGTGCGACCACGTGTCTCGTCAACCTGCAGAAAGAATGCAACACCAACAAGCAGGCCAACAATGTATGCAGAGACAGAGAGGACAGACTCAAGATCAAGTCGTCACCAGGTTACTCTGTCTTCCTGACTTGCCCTAAAAAATGCTTTTAGAAAATGGGCAGCCAGTGTCATTAGCAAACATTTCATGATCCAGACACTCATGTCTGTACTTTTGATAACCTGTAAAGTAAAGTCAAGTCAAAACCCAAAGTATGAAGCCCACAGTGCAGCGAAGGATAGAGAAGAGCATAAATCAAACACAAAATCATTAAAAAATATAGTTTTGTAGGGTTAACAATGAGGTTAACTTGGGCATTTTCACACAATAAACTTACAGCAGACATCATAATGAAGTCGGGTTCCGACTCCACAGCAGCAGAACGTCTGACCCGCACAGAGATGCAACACATCAGCCATGGAATCCTCAACTCTCACAACTTTTACTTTAGACGTGATTTTACATCTGTGAGGGTTGAGGACTCCATGGAGGATCATTTTGTCCACACCACGCGTCTGGCAGATAATTGAAAGAGCCATGTAAAAACAATGTTCAAAAGAATGCAATATGCATCAGATGGGATTTCATGTTCTCAAAGAATGGATTTTGAAAACTAACAATCAATAACAATCATGCACCATCCAGTCAATCAATACAGACATGCACCAACAGTCACCGACTCATTTCTACCAAGGCATGTAAGAGGCTTCACAAAGACACTGCATACAATAGATTCAACATAATAACATACCGCCCCTGCTCTACGATAGTGGCATCAGACACATTTTGCTTCTTCAGAGATATCACGAAGAACTGTATTTTTTGGTTATACAATGATGTATGCTATTTTCAATCAGTTAATATATTTCAAAATGCTATTGGTGCATTTTTAATTCAAATACACAAAACAGCTTTCATACTCCTGAATCCAAACAATGATATAAATATTTTAAAAACTCTATACCAAGTGAACTTGACTGGTGCCATTATCGTTGAGCAGTGATGATACACATGTACTTCCAATTCTGCAAAGCCAAAACTCAGCCGCCACAGTGAGAGACATCAGATCCAGGATTTTTCACTTTCCAGTGCCTTGTAGGAATGTGCACCTCACATAATAAAACATGTACATGTGTGCTGTAGCAAACAAATCGGTTCCTTCGCCAATACAAATACCAGGACCAACAGTCTTGAGCACTTCACACGACTAAAGTCCTAGAACACACAAGCAGTTCACACAACTGCTGGATTTTCTTTTCCTCTTGACCATGATGAAATACACCTGGGCCAATGGCACTGTGAGAAGGTCAAATCCAGTAACTACACATACTTAAAGCTTTCTGGTTACACAGACTAGGTCAGAACAAGTAGGTAGTATGGTCCAAATTTGCGTCACAACTATTGGAATATTGAAAAACACAAATATAATCCACAGCATATGGGTCAACAAAGTCCAGGCAAAGCTAAATCCTGTCTCAAAGAAAAATGTGTGTAATGGTAAGCGACAAAGCCGGATGTGTTTTCTTAAGTCAGTGAAGTCCTTTCTGCAATGTCCAATACATCAAGAATACAAAAGCACACAAGAAGTCTGCCTACACATGATGGCTAGCAATGACATATATCCCTGTAAGCTTCACACAGCTTGCAGTAGATCACACACTATCAGTATGCCGGGCTCTGTCACTGTGCAGGCCTCGCAAGCACATCCAAGCTTGACAGCTTTCAAGAATTATTTTTGCTATATTCCAACAGATTCAGAACCATCACTTCCTTCATCTTTCAGAAAAACTCCTTGATATATCTTATTGATGCCAGTGACAACACATAATTGGATAACTAATGACATGTCTAAGATATTGGTAGTTGCTCGCTCTTCCATCGCAGAGTTTGCATTTAAATCCACTCCACGTTGCTGACAAGATTGATAAATTCAATACATATATAGGAAACATGTAGTAGCAAACAATCAGCAGTGTGTTATGGTAGAAAGACTTTTGATACAAGCACAAGCTCACAGTTACCGTGTGGCTGTGGAGACAGTTACAATCAAAGCGCCAGCAAGCGTTCACGACAATCGCACTACAGTAGCCTCCGTACTCGCAGGTTCACTTTGGTGCTGTATTTACCCTGCAGCGTTCCCTGCCACATAAACCCACCTGAAATGAGAGGCATTATAACCCGACTTTGATAAAAAGCTACATTGCTGATGGCAGATAAGTGTCCGAGGTTGCATTGTAGAGCCAAGTCAGTCTTAAGAGTGCATCTCACATTCCTTCAATACAAGTACTGGGTACAACAGTGATTGACATGACATATGTATTGATGAAATATGAAGGAAACCAGTTTCCTGAGCAAAATGGAATGAATCCCCTTGCATGTGTGTACCTCTGTTAATCTATTAAGCTTCGCCTCAGCATTTCTGCATTATCCTTTTGATACGCAGCGTGACGTTTTCAAAACTCCCAGGGAAACACACAACACAAAGACTGCATGGAAGTAACTTGTCAATGCATACACAGGCCGTATGGCAATACCATTTCTAGTCGGGTGTGAAGAGATTTCTGCTCTGGATGGGTGATGGAGGTAGCAATGGTTCATATGTAATGAGGTCACAAGCACAGGGGATTTCTTGGTGCAGAGATCCCTGGATCGAGTAAGACAACCACCAGAGAAGTCTCTTACTCAAGCTTATGAAATAATACTCCTCTTCTAGGTGTAACCAAAACATTACTGCAGGTAATTCTTTAAAAACTTGATGGGTTACTGGCTCATGGGAAAAGCCAAGCCAATTCCAAAATAGAACAGGACATAATTGTTATCTAAAACAAAAATGATTTCTCGAACATCCTGTATATGAAGCATCCAGGAAAAAGGTGTAGAAATAGAACTATCCGATAATATCCATCTTGAAGAAATGTGGAGAGCAGTCAGCTTTAGACGGGCAGATAATGGAGATGCTGTATTTTCGTTTCTTGAAAAAGGTGAAGACGAAGACCTTTGTTGTGGGCAGATGAGTTGAGAAGTCGGGTCTAGATAGGCATGTGAGCTTGTTGGTAGAAATCAGGATCATCTTCATCGTCCAAGTCAAAGGCTTCTTCTTCTCTATCCAACTGAAATAGGGATGGGAAAAGGAATTCATGTGTAAGTTTTGGAAGAACAAAGTTCACATCTATTGATAAAACACTTGTATGCAACAAAAATTTACCTGTAAAATATGCTACATACACTAAGCAGGTCATGTTCATTCTGTTCATCATAATTGTTTCTCATCAAAAGTCTAGTGAAAATCCCACCAAACAATGACAACTTTATTTTTCTTCAGAAATGGATGTCTTCAGATGCAGAACCCCAATCACCCGAATGTGTGGTAGGCAACAAGAGAAGTACAAGTTTCTGTATCCAAAACCAAATCAGCACAGTTTCACACATGTGCCAAATTTATATAATATTTACATTGCAATAAAATGTTATCTTGCAATAGTACTGCAAATGTACAAGTAAGTAATTTACTGTGATTGTCACACTATTGTACTACCTGGGCAGGGCACTGTGGCCACCAGCAATGGTGTGTGTGGATGTGTGATTTGTATGAATGGTGTTGTTGATGCTGACTTGTTACTACGTATTACTACATATATGAATTATGATTGCCGTTATAAAACACCATTCCCAAGCAAATTTCCCTACAAGGATCAATAAAACTAGATTTTCTTTTCTTTTCTCTTTCTTTCTTTACCTCTTCCAGTTCCTCCTTGCTAAAGAGTCGACTGACAGCTTTCATGCGCAGCGGTATCAGCAAAATGAGCATGAAGGGGAAGGCCAGGGCAGCCTTGGTGGCCTTGATCAGAAGCAGGAAGCCGAGGCACAGCAGCTGGATGATGGTGAACATGTGCATCTTCATGGTCCGCACCTGGAGACAAGACAAGAGATATAATTATTTTTTGTTTGTTGAGTTTTTAGGGTGCTACGCACATTATAAAATGATGGGGAAAGAGATAGTTGATAAATGTAAACCTAGTTTTGGGCCACCTTTTTTTCTACAAACTGGAACAATGGTTTGGTTTTTGGTTTTATGTCCCATGCAAAACTATGTCATTTAATACTTTATAGTCACAGAGCCAGAAGGATAGAGAACCATAACGGTCATGCGCAGCCAGCTGTGATGCAACTAGAGTTTTAAGAACTGGTGCATATATATGTACCAAGTGATTGGATGGGCGAATTTGGAGGAGTGACTACAAAGTCTCAAGAGACAGGCTACTTTGACCCTACCTGTGAGAACCAAACCGGTCTGAGAGGAACAGATACCAGCAGAAAGATAAAGATACTTGTCCCCACACAAGAACTAAATTTCGGTCTTCTGTATAATAGGCGAAGAGCCTAAACCTCACCATTACACAACATATGTCGGTTTGGAGCAATGATGTAGCTTACCTTCCGCACATAGCTGACAGACGGATGGTACTTGACCGGCATGAGCAGCAGCTTGATCCTCTCAAACATCTGCACGCCACTCATGGCGGACACGCCCAGGTAGAGGAACACGCCAAACAGCGCAGGCACGGGGATGGCACGCAGCACTGGACCCACCGCAACAGACAGACCTGAGCATGGCAAGATTACGATAGCGCTATAGTCAATATAGTCAAGGGTGGATTTAGTTTCTAGCAACCTTCTACAATTGCTTTATTGTAACTATCACACAAAGATTTGTACAGAGCTTTCATTGTGAAAGCCTTGATGTACTTCCCACCGACCTTCTAAAATTGCTTTACTGTAACTGTCACAGGAAGATTGTCAGAGCGGTTGTAAAAGCCTTGATCTAATTACATGGTTGAGCAAGAGAGGCTGGAAAAAATCCTGAGATTTGTCACCTGGGCCAGAGAGTGGTCCAATTTAGGAGTATAATACAATTTAGTTCTCAAGATCGTTTGCCCCATGAGAAAAAAATTCCAGAGGATGACCATCCTTGAAATTGCTATATTTACTTTCAACCAAAGAGAATTCACTGTCTTCCTGGCCACTAATGAAGGGAAATATCTAAAAGCTTGATAATGTTCTTCTACTTTGAGTCAAAGCCATTCATTTGTAAACTGCTATAATTCTACACAAAGGTACAGTTTTTTTTTTTTTTTTGGTCCCGTGTCCTGATTTGGTGCCGGAAATTAGTAAAGATATAAAAGAAGTGCAATAACACAGTAATGAATGTTATGA
>JAUKPP010147516.1:0-14897 GCA_032273245.1 Phyllaplysia taylori
TTAAAGATATCGTGAGTTGTGTACCCTCCAAAGTACAGAGACATGCCAATATACAGGGTGTTTTTTGTGTTGTTGTTCTTGGTGCTGTTGTTGTTGTTGCTGCGGCTGTTGTATTTGTTGTTTTTGTTGTTGTTATTGTCAACAGTTTATTGGCATAAAATCAATATCCAAGGCCATACGATACAAAGCGTGATAATTTTAAGGGCAGGTGATTAAATAAAATTAGCTATAACATTCACTTTTCAATTTATTCAGTTGGGTCATGGTGCACAAAATATTTAAATATTTATATCAGCCTATTTCAGCATACGATACTTTTTTGTAGACTATAGTGGGATGCACGAAGCTCGTCGGCTGTTTTTTCGACTAAGTGTTCCATTCCATAATAGGTAATACTCACAGTAGCTTACAATAAACGTGCTGGCGGCGTGAGTTAAGTTGAAAATTTCTTACGTATCGAAATTACGCTTTTATAAACTGGAGCATTTAGTGTAAAAAAAAAAAAAAAAAAGCCGACTAGCATTGTGCATCCCACCCTAGGACAGAGTCCGATTCAAGCATGTACGAGTATATCTAGTATACAACTTACAGACCGGTTTGGTTACCAGTTTTACGTCCCCTTCAACACTGTGAGGTCAATTAAGAGACGGGTTGCTTCGACCCTGTCTGTCATGAGAGGGAAAACTTACATACCGTTCAGCTACCGGCGTTTATGGTGCAATGGTTAGGCTGTTGGCCTATCGTGAATAGGGCGAGAGTTTGATCTCCAAGTTTGACGACGGACGAGTATCCATGTCTCTCTGCTTGGATGTTATGTCCCTCCCAGCCCGCGCAAGCCTTGACAGGCAGGGTCGAAGTAGCCCGTCTCTTGAATAAACCCACTGTGTTGTATGGTACGTAAAACTGGTAACCAAACCAAACAAAACCAAACACATGCACACACACACACACACACACACACACACACACACACACACACACACACACACACATGCGCGCTCAAGCACACACACTCATAAACACACACACGTACATGAACATGAAAACAGATACACGTACAAACCCACAAGCATAGACCTCTTAAAAATTCAAGTAGACCTGATATAAGTAGACCAATAAAAGCGAAAAAAAACAGTACAAAGGAATGCAAATACTAACCTTGGCACGCTAACCCCTCGAGGCAGTTACTCTACCAAGGCGACCAGCTCACCACATCCAATCAGCATGTCTGGACGATGTCACAGCGGTTGCTCCCCTTGCGGTCCGAACCAATCACCGGTCGGGGAGACTGCCTCTCTTTATTTCATCGCAAAAACCTTTTAATTGTACGGCTTATAGCCGATCCACACGAGACAAGCTTCATAGCAAGGGTATAAACTTAATGCGAGCTCTTAAAGCGGGCGACACAGGGTTGAACATTGTCTTCCCGGGCTCCTCCGAAAGTGGCGCGCTGGCGTTTTGTGTTTAATACCGCCCGTTATTTATCTATCTCAAAATGATTACCAGCGTCTGAAAAAGCTGAAGACATGATTGGTGAATATGACTGTCTCGAAATGGATATTTTGTCCCCATTCGCAGGAGGGGGAAATATAAAAATACAAAAGTTTAAAGCTTTTGAAAGCAGAAGTGCTGTTGCGCAGAATTTTCTACATCAACAATTTCCTTTTTTTATTATTGTTTTTTTATGTTTTGCAAAGTAAAAGGATATTATGGGGAAAAGTCGTGAACATAATAGTATGTAGGCCATATAACTTTTTAGAAAGGGAAATGCAATTGCGAAGAATTTTTATTTTGTTTTTTTTGTTTTTCATTGTTGTTGTTCTTGTTATTTTTTTTTTCAAATTGGTGGGGATAATCTTATAAGGGGTCATACACGGGCATCCCTTCATTTTGGTGGTGGGGGGGGGGGGGGGGGGGTAACTGTACTGGGAGATCAGACAGTCTTCCAGCATCGTTGGATATTGGTCTTTTTGCTATGTACATATCTTATCTAAATCATGTCTCGTTGAAAGAAAATCGAGTAAACGATTTGATCAAAAAGTTGCATCGGCGTGTTTTACAGGAATACATTATGATTCTCAGGGGATAACAAAAGAACAATGATAAAAAAAAAGTACCTTAATTTTTCCCCCATCCCTATCCCCATAGCTTTCATACAACAATGTGTTTCTTCGTTGTTGCACTCACAGCGCGTGCGTTTGATTATGAAGTTATAATCTTAGTAATTACCCCCTTCTCTCTCTCTCTCTCTCTCTCTCTCTCTCTCTCTCTCTCTCTCTTTGTCTAGCTTTCACTCTCAGTCTCTCTCTCTCTCTCTCTCTCTCTCTCTCTCACTCTCTTTCTTTTCTCTTTGTTGGAGAGCAGAGGCTCATTCAGCCCGGGTTGAGCCTGACTGGCAAGGCCTGGGCAGCCGATTTCGTAGAAGATTCAGGACGGTCGAAGAGGACATAAAAGATTAATACACGTTTTGTAATAGAAATTAGATGAAATAAGGGCAGATAGTTCGCAGATTACATCTACATAAATTCAGATTAGCATATTGAAGTACGAAAAAAAGTTCCAATAACCCAGACAAAGCAAATGTCCACAGAAAAAGGATGCCTTGTTTGGGGGTGGAAAATCATCACTTACGTATATCCCAGGCCTGAATTGGTTCAAAATCGTCTTCCTAGGAATTTTCCCTTAAGAGATTGTTCTTACATGAACCTGTAAGAGAGAATATCTCTGTCTACGTAATTTAATAGAATGTATCAATCGTACCCAAGAACGCCTCATCCTCAGCGCTAAGGAATATCATTATATCCCCATTAACCTTAGCGTCCTTCCGTGTCGGGGTGCAAATCTGGCTCGTCCTCAAGCCTTTAAAGTCCTTGTGACATTTGAGACCACACTGCGTCCGCTCGTGTGTTGTACTTCAAAACTACTTTACCTCATCGTTAGAGTTCTTTTAAACCCAATTTGTGACATTTACAACTCACTGACGAAATGTGGATATTACAAATTCGACCTGCCAAAGATTTGGAGATGGAACAGAATAATTTTCAGATGACGTTGTCTGCTGTGCTTCAGAGCAACTTTATCCCATCTTAAACGTTCTTGAAAACTCAATCTGCAACAATTACAGCTTACTGACGAACGTTAATGTTATAAATTCGACTTGACAAGAAACTCGAGATGGAATAAAAAGGTTTTTCATATGGCGTCGTGCGTTGTGCTCTGCCAGCACTCGAGTAACCTCCCCTGAGGGCAACTGATGTCTTCCTAATTCAGAGTCCTTTCCAATTACAGCCGAGATCCGAGTCGTACCAAACGGGCAACCAAGGTACGGCCTCGCTACACCGCCATTACAGGCCTGTTCCCGAGCGGGAGACACCCAGGACGTCTGCAAAAACAACACTGGCAGTCCGGCTCTTCCGGGCCCTGTCTGCGCATGACCGCACGCGAGCTTCCGGCCAGCGAATGTCCCCCTAGTGGAAGGCCGTGGTAATTACGGAAGATGGGCCGTATTATTTGGGTGTTTATTGTGGTTGAGGACGATTGAGGCCAAGGGAGAACGCGTGTTCGGGGTGTCATTATGCCCTACACGATTTGGGGAGAGCCGGTCTGGAGAACTCTGGGCCACGATGATAGGGGACAGGGGGGTGAGTCCGGTCCGTGCCGGCAATCAGAGGAAAGTGATACCCTCCCATTCATGTCGATTAGCTTCAAAGTGGGTCTTTGCAACACGCCGTCCAAATCAGGGTTATGTTTTTGCACGGTGTTCGCTTAGCTTTTCTTCCGTTTCCTGTACTCTGTAAGCTGAGGGTGGAGCTTTTCTTTTCATTTTTTTTTTTTTTTCCCCCCCCCTTTTTTTTGTTAGTTTCTTTTTACTCTCTTTTGGTAAGAGAAGTTGAGATTATATTACTTGGAACCCGCTGAGTTGCAACAACAACTGTCTCTCTCTCTCTCTCCACATCCCACTCTTTTCTCTCTCCCCCTCTCTCTCTCTCTCTCTCTCTCTCTCTCTCTTTCTCTCTCTCTCTCTCTCTCTCTCTCTCTCTTTCTCTCTTTATTACCTTTGAGACAGGTCGTACCCCAACCAAAAACGCGGAGAGGGGAAATTATCGCAAACGTTGGAAAAAGAACATAACCTAACAAACAGCTCGACTACAATTCCCATCCCCCCTTCCTCCTCCTCCTCCTCCTCCTCCTCCTCCTCCTCCTCCTCCTCCTCCTCCTCCTCCTCCTATACTGTCTCCCTTGTCTCCCCTCCTCCTCCTATCACCTCTCCCTGCCTCCTCCTTCTCTTACCACATCCCTCCTCCTTCACACCCCCCCCCCCTTCCTCCAATGGGTTTTCTTTTATTTAATTTTTTTTTGTTGAGCCGACTGTCTTATTCATCAGGAAGCATGACAGACGTTTTCGTTAATGCACACATCCAGTGCTTGGTTTGGTATGGTTACAAATGTTACGTTCCTTGCAACACCGAAAGGTCATTTAAGAGACGGGCTACTTCGACCCTGCCTATCAGGGCCAAACAGGGTTGAGAGGGAAAATCCCAGCAGAACAAAAACCAGATCGTCCGCAACCGGGATCGAACCCGGGTCATCCGCATGAAAGGCGAAGAGCCTAACCATTACACCACACATTCAGTGCACTCTTGGCTTTTTTTTTCCAGAGGTAAAAGAAAACTTTTTGCCCATTATTGTAATGATTAGAAGCTTCGGCTGTGGAAGGCCCAAATTCGATCCCAAAAAGGGCTGTCTGTGGTGTTCCTGCTGGGATTTTTTCTCCCAGCCTGGGATGGCCATGACAGGCAGGGTCGAAGTAGCCCATCTCGTAAATGACCTTAGTGTTGCAAGGGACGTAAAATTGGTAACTAAACCAAACCACCTTCCAGTCCTATAACTGGTGAAAAAGCATAGACTTTATTATGTAGTTTTAAAGACATCATACAATACAGTGCAAAATGATTCTACATTATTGAGAATAGAAATAGGACCGACCCGGAAGAGAAAGAATAGCAAACTTAGAAGAGCATGTCAGCCGTCACTGTCTTTAATATAAAGGCTAGGATGAGAGTGACTCTCCAACAGAGATACTGGAATCTGGGGGTTCGACAGACTTTATAACGCGTGTGGAAATACAACAGTAGTAAAAATTGCAACACTCCAGCAGAGTACAGATATTTATATAGTATTCACGGGGGGTTTATACCACTTGCATTAAAAGTCTACCATGTATCATTAAACCAGCATGAATCATGTATAAAATATCTGCATTCTGGTTGAGTATTGCAACTTTCACTACTGTTTATCTTTACTATTATGCAACGACAAAAGTTTAATGTCATAAAATTTCAGAACGAACTCTTTGCTGGTGCTGTAAAAAGCCACTGTATTTTATTGAGTCGGCCATAAAAGTAGGCTACATTTTATTTTTTTTTCTTCCAGGAAGAGTGAAAATACACCAGGAAAGCACAGTCCGTCTTGGTATCCCTTTCCCAACATTTTTTTTAGGAAAATATTTTTTTCCGAGGTGTTGAAAAATCTATTTGTTCTTCAACGAAATCTTTTTTAAAAAAATATTTTTTAATGAACGTTATTACTCTTCGAATACCGGCGCTGTGGGAAGACCCTGGATCGATCCCCATTCGCGGACGATATGGGTTTTTTCTGCTGGGATTTTTCCCTCTCAGCCCGGGTTGGCCCTGAGAGTCAGGGTCGAAATAGCCCGTCTCTTAAATGACCTTACAGTGTTGCTGGGGACGTAAAACTGGTAACCAAACACTTCGAATGTTTGCCTGTTATGAGGAGAGAATTGTGTAAATCTGCACGTGATCCTGTCTACTCGGCTTCTAGACCCCTACTCTTTTTATTCGTCAAACTATACATAAGATGATGTGAATTCCTGTATGTTCGCCAAACATGATGCTTCTTATGGTTGAGAAAGTTAAGGAAAAAAAAATTAAAGTAAATACCTTTATCAGATTCATAAAGAAACATTTCTGGCATGGGATATCAGAAAACTGATCGATTAAGACAAGAATAACGAGAGCCATCAAAGGAAAAATGGATAATAACATCTATTCACAGTGCATGTAGCGATCAGAGCTGAACCCCTGTATGGCATGTAAGAACGAGAGAGATTATCAAATCGCTGACTGTTTAGCAAAGAGGGGAATACCCCACCACAGTCCATACACTATTCGCCTTTATGAAAGACTAGCAACGAAATGTCGTACAGATGAGCTTGTGTTTTTCATGCTGTGCCTGAATCCCCTGGCAATGTCCGAGAGCAGTTTCATCATGGCATGCACCTAATAACCATGTTGCTCCCCTCGTGTAATGCGTGCGGCGTCCGACGTCCATCAGCGTGATTGAGCTACAAGGCCTTGTGGGCTGTGGTATTATGACAATTAATGCATCAATTAGATGCCAGCTTGTGCAGGGAACTGAGAGCATGGCGCCGTGGATGCCAAAACTTTGATCGTTGTAGGCATCTACGAGTATTTTATCTGTCTTCTTTTCTTTCTTTTTTCTTCTTTTTTTTTTTCTTTTCTTTTTTTTTTGCTAACATGATTTTGGGAGAAGTGCCAGGAAGATTAAGATTATCAATTTACCACAAAGAGCTGGTGCTTTTGGGTCCCGAAGATCGTCAAATGTGAACATTTCGTTTTCTGTCCCTCACAATACTCCTGAAAACAGAGAGCTGTTCCTATCAAAGATAACTAAACTATTGCCATAAACGATTCTTACAAGTTTCGTTTGGTTACCAGTTTTACGTCCCCTTCAATACTGTAAGGTCATTTAAGAGATGGGCTACTTCAAACCTTGCCTGTCAAGGCCAACCCGGACTGAGGGGGAAAAAATCCCAGCAGAAAAAAAAACCGGATCGTCCGTGACCGGGGATCGAACCGGAGTCTTCCACATGAGAGGCGAAGAGCCTAACCATTACACCAAAGCCGGTTTTGGGAGAAGTGCTAGGAAGATTAAGACGATCAATCCACCACAAAGGGCTGGTACGTTTGGGCCACGAAGATCGTCAAATGTAAACATTTCGTTTTTTGTCTCTGACAATACTCATGATAACAGAGAGCTGTTCCTATCAAAGATAACTAAAGTATTGCCAGAAACTATTCTTACAGGAGTAATAATTCATAAAGCGTCGATTTTTTTTCTCTGATCTCACTTTTCTTTACAGAACCTGGTTTCTTGTTCCACTGGACGGGCACTGTGGTGTAATGGTTAGGCTCTTCGCCTGTTATGCGGAAGACCGGAAATCTATCCTGGTCGTAAACAACCTGCGTTTTTTTCTGCTGAGATTTTTCCATCTCAGTCCTGACAGACAGGGTTGAAGTAGCCCGTCTTTTGAAATAACCTTCAAGTGTTGCAGGGTATGTAAAACTGCTAACTAAACCAAACTTTCCCACTGTGTAGTTGTTCCAAACCTTTAAAAAAATTTTCTTCACTTTTGCGAAAGAAAAGGAAACTCAAGTTCCCCCACCTCTTCTCCGTGTTAATAGAGTACACATCATTAAAAGTCATATGTGTTCAACTCATATCATTCTAGTTCTCCACACTCCTCTGAGCTTAGATTTCAGAGCCCCGGCCCAACTGCAATTCTGATCGAACTTACCTTGAAGAAAGCAAGCTTATTGTTTCTTCCCCTCGTTGTTCCAAACACTTGAAACCATGTCGTGATTATCCCGATGTGCAGCTTTCACATGCACTTGGCTCCATCAAACATAATAGGACATTTTACTGAAATGAAAACAGAGAGCTGTTCCTGTCAAAGATAACTAAACTATTGCCGTAAACTATTCTTAAAAGAATAATAATTAATAAATCGTCGATTTTTTTTCATTCTGATCTCACTTTTCTTTACAGTACCTGGTTTCTTGTTCCACTGGACCGGCGCTGTGGTGTAATAGTTAGGCTATTCGCCTATTATGCGGAAGACCGAAAATCGATCCTCGTTGTGGACGATTTGCGTGTTTTTCTGCTGAGATTTCTCCCTCTCAGCCCGGGTTGGTCCTGACAGACAGGGTCGAAGTAGCCCGTCTCTTAAAATAACCTTCAAGTGTTGCAGGGGATGTAAAACTGCTAACCAAACTAAACTGTGCCACTCACTGTGTAGTTGTTCCGAACCTTAAAAAAATACTTTCGTGACTTTTCACTGTTGCGAAAAAAATGAAAACTCAAGTTTCCTCACCTCTTCTCCGTCTTAATAGAGTAGAGGACAAATTGTTAGAATTCATATGTGTTGAACTTATAGTAATAAAGTTCTCCGCACCCCTCTGAGAACAGATTTCAGAGCCCCGGCCAAACTCCAATTCTGATCGAACTTACCTTGAAGAAAGCAAGCTTATTGTTTCTTCCCCTCGTTGTTCCAAACACTTGAAACCATGTCGTGATTATCCCGATGTGCAGCTTTCACATGCACTTGGCTCCATCAAACATAATAGGACATTTTACTTAAATGAAAACAGGGAGCTGTTCCTGTCAAAGATAACTAAACTATTGCCATCAACTAGTCTTCCAAGAATAAGATTTCATAGAGCGTCGATTATATTTTTCTTTCTGACCTCACTTTTCTTTACAGAACCTGGTTTCTTGTTCCACTGGACCGGCGCTGTGTTGTAATGGTTAGGCTCTTCACCTATTGTGCGAAAGACCGGAAATCGATCCTGTTCGTGGACGATCTTCGTTTTTTTCTGCTGAGATTTTTTCCCTCTCAGCCCGGGTTGGTCCTGACAGACAGGGTGGAAGTAGCCCGTCTTTTAAAATAACCTTCCAATGTTGCAGGGGATGTAAAACTGCTAACCAAACTAAGCAGTGCCACTCACTGTGTAGTTGTTCCGGACCTTTAAAAATACTTTCGTGACTTTTCACTGTTGCAAAACAAAAGAAAACTCAAGTTTCCCCACCTCTTCTCCGTGTTAATAGTGTATACAAACCTGTCTAAGACGACCATCCAATATTGAGAAGAAAAGTGGTCCTTTTAGACAGGTGGTTACATAAAAGGGATATAACATGTAGAAAAATTTCATTTGGGAACCAAATAGAAAGTGATCGTTTGTTCCAGTGGTCGTCTTATACAGGTGGTCGTTTGAGCAGGTTCAAGTGTATATTATTATGACTTTTTATTTGTCAAACTCATATTATTATTCCAGTTCTCCGCACTCCTCTGAGAACAGATTTCAGAGTCCCGGCCCAACTCCAATTCTGATCGAACTTACCTTGAAGAAAGCAAGCTTATTGTTTCTTCACCTCGTTCCAAACACTTGAAACCATGTCGTGATTACCTCGATGTGCAGCTTTCACATGCACTTGGCTCCATCAAACATAATAGCACATCCGTCAACTTGTCAAGGGAGTCGATGTCTTAGAGATGCTTCAGTCCATGTCTACTGTTCTCTAGAAGTGAACTTGTGATACCAGTATCATTTCAGTAAACCACAATTGCCACTGATTGGATTTACCAAAAACACTATTATGGAATAAAGTAATTTTGAAGGAAAGAGGTGCATTCACACCTCCACACTTTCACATTCTCTACCCTTTTTTATCTTCTGTCCGGTTAAACAATACAGTACACAATAGCTCGCAATCGATCGAACACGGTTCATTTGGATTAGAAGCCGCGCTTTTAATCAGCATGGCGGTGTGTCGCCTTTCTGCCTCTAATTTCTAAAGAAAAGTGCTCAAGGCGAGAAATCTGGTACTCCCTTGACGCTTTCTTCACAGCGACGCACTAGGGCGGCTTCGCTCCAACTTCTGATTTCTGCTAAGTCGAAACCACAATAACTACAGACCTTCTGGTGATAAATATGTCCCAGATTTGAATTTCCAGAACAATGGAGTTGGAACAAAGGGTACCTGAATTGAGGACACGTGTAAACCGTATTGACCTCCGTCTTTCCCTGTTTACTCCATGTTAGGTGGCCTGGCTGGAACCCCGTCGTCCTCTCGTCCTAATGAACCCCGCGGACAAGACTCCGACTGAAAGCTACTTCATTCCATCTCGCACAAACTCATAAACCCAACTCGTGCCATTTTACATCACCTTTTCAACTCTAGATGTCATAAATTTGGCTACGAAAAACATTCGAAATTGAACTAATTCGCTCTGAGTCGATGAAATGCAGAAAGAATGGCCGCCATGTTTGATTGTGTAGCGACACAGGCTCGCAGGTGTACCCCGTGGGCAATATGGCGAGCACGCGACATTCTGACACAGCTTGGGACAGTGGCCATTCACTGGACGACTCCGCTGGGGGTAAGAACACCCGTTCACCCCTGGCGGTCTGCCGGTCTACCTACCCCCTGGAGGCTCCCACTCAACATGCTAACATGATGCTGCTCTATTGGATACTTGTTTTTAACCCCCTCTAGCTAGTTTCAAGGTCTAAGAGGCCACCATAAGAAAATAAAGGGGAACAAAAACACCAAGGAACTTGACAAACAAATCAGAAATTCTAATTTCCGTTGCTAGGGAAAGCAGTGCCCGTATGCACAACCTTGGTAAACATGCCCAACGGTGTAAAAATGATACATTGAATAAACATGTCATACTACCACTTGCTAAAAAAATTAACGTAGCGATAAGAAGAGAAAAATACTCATGTACATTGTATTCATGTATCATACTAACGTTGGGTTTGAATGCATCGTTTCTACACCCTGCCCTGCCTGATGTAGGTGCACTCCTCTACAGATTTATGCATTCAAGGGCTGGTGCAAAGACGATCAGAATAACACCAGTCGTTTACCCCGCGCATGTTTGTTTTTTTACGTTTCGGTTTTGTTTTTGTTGGTTTTTACTGTAAGCTTTTCTGAGATTATTCATGGCAATTACTTTGCGACCGATGTTGCTGCGCATGATCGTCCTAATTACGACATATAATTGTGAAGGGACAACTTAAAAACGTAGTTTACCGAGGGATAGTAACATGGTGCAATATCTTTAATGTGCGTTGCATCTACTTCAAACGCCATGAAGAACGACTGGCTTATTAAATTGTTTTTAGAAAAGAAAAAATAGAAAAAAAACTTGGCCTAACATACATTACAAAAAGTACGGAAAATCTGGAAGGGTGTGTGTGTGTGGGGGGGGGGGGGGGATAGGGGGGTGGTCGAGAAAGCTCTATTTTATTACCCAAATCCTTGAATCAGTGATCACGCGTTCTATTCTCAACTAAACCGTTGAGTAAGAAATAAACAACAGACACGATTCATAATGATAGAAAGCATATAATATTATCTTTTAGGACTCTCTGAAGGGGTAGACTATCTCTCAACATTAACTTTATTTCTATCGAGTTCTGTGGTCATGAAGACGGCGTTGGTGAGAAATCCTTTCATTACAAGAAAAACAGTAGACGATGCACCAATCAAGTATAGTGGCGTGGGACCTTACACCTGTGTAAAACGCTACACCAAGGTGTATATATAAAAATTCCTGATGTACGAAACACCCGTAAGTCTACACCGTGTGTAGATTCCCTAACCACCTGGTGTAAGTTGCCCTAAAAATGTGAATCTAAATTAATACAGTAGGAAAGTAGGGTTGCGGGGTTTTTTTCAGTTCTCTGGCCGTATGCATAAAATTCTGCGCCTGTTATAAAAACGCTACATTCAATCTGATCAAAAATGCATATCTACACCCTGGTGTAAGTGCACATAGCGTACGTTTTTGTTAACGAATGGAAGAATACAGTCAACAATGATGCGCTGCTTTAAGACTTATTATATTACACTCTGGTTTGGTTTGGTTGGTTAGGGTTATAGGGTTCAATCAACTCTACAAGGTCATTTCGGTGCCCAGAACTATTCCAAAATTTTGGGCAGGGATTAATTTTGAATTTTGCGTTAGCGGCGGCCTAATAAGCCTACTCTTTTCGATTTTCAACCACCAAGGGATCTTTAACTTGGGCAACGTACACACGGGGCATTCGAGGTTTTTCGTCCTTATCCGAGAAGACTAAGTGTTTTGATCTTACCAACCCTTAGATTTTGGGTGTGATTGAAAGAGAAGGAGTTTATAAGGAAGAAGAGAAGAGAAACAAGGCAGGCGACAAGAGTAGCAGGGAGTTAGAGGAAAAATATGAGAGAGTGAAAGGAAGAGTCAGAAAATTAGTTGAAAGAGTAGACAAGGCATAGAAAGAGAAAAAGAACAGGAAGAAGAAGAAGAAAAATTTATTGGGGATAATATGCTGGCAACGTCCCGGGATCGAAACCACGACCAATGGCATGAGCGGCAGGCGACAAGAGAAGCAAGGATTTGGAGGATACAAAGAAGAGAGTGAGAGCAAGAGAGAGAAAATCAGTTGAAAGCGTAGACAAGGCATAGAAAGACAAGAAGAAGAGGAAGAAAAAAAAGAAGAAATTTATTGGGGATAACATACCGGCACCGTCACGGGATCGAACCTACGACCAATGGCATGAGAGGCAGACACCACTAACATCTAGACCACAAGAGCCCACGCTTATACTCTGATGGCGCATTCGGAGGCAGATCTCAGATAGGCGCCGAATTTACGACCATGTGAATGTGACGTTATCTTATCCGCTGGATCTGCAAGAGAATATGCCCGAGGGAACAGCTATTTACACTTGAAGTACAAGGGAGCCAAGGGGGCAGTAATAAACTTCACTGCATCTAACGGGTTTTAACTTTCACTTGGTGGCTTATTTTGTGATGCTTTATACAGAAAATAGGATTCAAAACGTTTTTAAAAAAGAGTGACATGATTATAAAGATAGATACGGCGCACGGCGAAATATTGCGTGCAAAGTTATCTTGGAATGAATTTACGACTACAGCAGAATTCCTCTATTTACTTGCTCGGATAGCATTGTCTTTTGGTTACCAGTTTTACGTCCCCTACAACACTGTAAGGTCATTTAAGAGACGGGCTACTTCGACCCTGCCTGTCAGGGCCAACCCGGGCTCAGAGGGAAAAATCCCATAGGAAAAAAACCAGATCGTCCGCGACCGGGGATCGATCTAGGGTCTTCCCGCATGCAAGGCGAAGAGCCTAACCTTTACACCACAGCACCGGTTAGCATTGTCTGTTTTCTAAGTGCTTTGAAATAGATTAAAACAACATGAACTAAAAGATAGACAGAGAGCTGCATTGTTAATGGTTGGTTTTACACCCTCAGTAACCCTGTTAGGACCTTTTGGAGGCGGGGTGCTTCAACTCCGCTTGTTCGGGCTGACCAAGGCTTAGATGAAATCACAGAAGAGTGACGGGATTGCTCGTCCAAAAGAATTCGAAAAACCTGTTTACTGGACCTAGAGCCCTAAAATTTGGTATGCAGATTGCATGTGGTGTAAAAAAATTATATAATGAAAGAGAATGTTTCAAATCAAAGGTTTCGTCCTCTATGTTTGCCGCCATCTTGGATTTTACCCCCACTTTACAAGATGCACAGGAGTCTATGACGTAATGTAATTAAACCAATAGTAATGTTCACAAATACCATTGTCATAACCAGCGCTGTGGTGTAATGGTTATGCTCTTCGCCTTGCATGCGGGAAGACCCTGGATCGATCCCCGGTCGCGGTCGATCTGGGGGGTTTTCTGCTGGGATTTTTTCCCTCTCAGTCCAGGTTGGCCCTGACAGGCAGGATCGAAGTAGCCCGTCTCTTAAATGACCTTACAGTGTTGCAGGGGACGTAAAACTGGTAACCAAACCAAACCACTGTCATACGCTTAAACTAATGCCTGTCGTGTGTATAAAATGCCACAACTCTTGTGTATTATTTAAAACGAAGATCAAGATGGACCCCTGGAGGAAGCAAGTAAATTATGCCAACTAAGTAGAAAAAGAAGACACCAACAGCTAAAAAAAGAAACAAAAAGTATATGCTTGTGCCCCTGCCCTCTCTGTCTGCAATGTTGTAGCATATGTAGCCAATTACCAGGAACGGGCGTAACGCGCACGCAATTATCAAGAAGTGAACAGTGACAGTTTAAATAGCTCCCACCCTTCGTCATCATATTTCTTTTTCGTTCATTCCACTCTTAGGCGTATTTTGGACGAATTTGGCATGCATGAAATTTAGCGGCAACGCGCGGTGTAATTCTCGTTAGTAAAGCTCACCCGCTGGCGTAAAAAGTTTGTGGGCGACTTACACCCGCGGGTGAAAGGAAATTTATGCATGGTGTAGACTTACGACTGTTATGTGCACCCGAAAAGTATTTTTTACAGCTAGGTGCTGCATTTTACGCAATCGCAAGGTCCTACGCCTAGCTTGATGCATACGGCCACTAGTCACTAGTGAGAATCGTCTCTAAATGCTCCACTCCATAATCGATTGTATTCGCAGCAGCTCACAAAATTATATCCTGGCGGGGGTAATTTAAGCTGATAACTACTCACGTATTGAATTTACACTATTATAGAATGGAGCTTTTAACTCGAACAAAAAGCTGGCGACAAACTTCGTGCATCCCACACTACTCTCGCCATGTGAGTAAGTCTGAGACTTGCGACGAAAGTGAAATACCTGGCATCTCATCAACCAGTTTGGATATCTCTATGCGAATGCACGTGCAGTAGCATTGTTACTTTATAGGCTGGCGAGAACATGACACGCACGGTTAGGTGAAAAATACTCCCTAGGGCTATGACTTGGAGCAACTGCTCATAAATTTCAAGTGTCTGTGCAAGTGTATGCGTATGTTTCGCTGGTGCCATTATATAGGGGCGAATAGTCCATTATGTTCTTCATGATATTCGCTCCTTTGCGAAACAACAAGCGGTTTGTGTGGTGTGTTTTTTTCTTTGGGTTTTTTTGTTGTTGTTTTTGTTCTTGCTTTTGTTTTTTGTGAGTTTTTTTGTTGTTGTGTTGTTTTTGTAAGTTTTTTTTTTATTTGTTTTTATTTTTGGACAGGGGTGAGGGG
>JAUKPP010147627.1:0-18810 GCA_032273245.1 Phyllaplysia taylori
TCTTTTGTGTAATTTGCGAAGAACAATAATACCTATTTTAATTGGAAAATATGTTGTGTTTTATATCAAATCACAGTGAATTTCAACACAGAATCCGAATCTTAAATCAAAATTCCAATATTTTGAGTTTGGCACCCGATAATTTTACAGCCCGCGGGGGGCTGGCTGTTATACGCCAGCAAGATAAATTTAGTGGAGCAACAAAACAATCACTAGTGTGAACGCGTAAATTTTATTTTTTTTAAAGTTGTCTGCGGCAGACAAAAAGTGGAGAAACTGAACAGTCGCTAGTCTGAACGTGGCCTTAGGTTCATGTCTATGAATTTGATGGATTTTAGTAAAAGGCGGCGCAAAGACGGAGCACACACTGCTTGCCTTGCTTATACATGTAGGCCACTTATATATAAACGCTACGGTACTGTGTCTTACAACTTACACCGAATCAAATAAAAGAGATTGTTTGTAAAAAAAAGACCAATATATGTACACAGACAATATTTTATATTCTTACTCAACATGCAAGTTGCTCTTTCTCAGCGAGTCGATTCTTTGTTCTGCATTTTGCTGCCAGTTCGGGTCATCCATGAGTTCCACGAGTGAAACGTTGTCAACATAAAATTCTGCTCCTGGCAACGGGCCTTCAATGTAAAGCCGGGCTTCAGTCCAGTCTGAGACAAAATTTGGAGATCAAGGCTGTGATTCATAGACGCTGACACAGATACATATGTAGTTAACAAGGGCGAAGACTGGGAATTATTTGACAGGCCTTAATCAGGCTGAGAGTATTGAGACTGTATTGAGACAAGTAGATAGGCCTATCATGTAAATCTGATTTAAGGATTTGTTTTCAAAACTATGGAAGATGGTTTGTATATAAACTCTTAAAAAGGTGTACATTATGTACCGTAGAAAACCCGTTTTCTGTTTTTTTCATCTCTCAATTTCCCTTTCTGTACCCTCTCTTTCTTTTTCTTTTCTCTCTGTACCACTCTTTCTCTTTCTCTCTCTCTCTCTCTCTCTCTCTCTCTGTGTCAATTTCCACCTTCCCTCTTTTTATTTACCTTCAGTTCAGGGAGGGGAGGTAGGGGCCATTTTAAGCTTTTTCTTTACTTATTTTGGCGGTTTTTAATTTGGAGACCTGGCATTACTGACCAAAAGTGGGCATAGTGAATTCTCCTCCGACGAGCACCCAGCCATCCGATGTGGAAACCTCTGGCTTCCTGCCCATCTCTAGGTAATAATAGGAGCCTGTGGATGAGAATGAACGTTCCGAGATCATATTATAGTGTCTTTTTCTCTATACATCTGTCTACTTGCAATTTCTTATTGTCTGTCTGTCAGTCTGTCTGTCTGACTGTCTGTCTGCCTGGCTACTACTACTACTAAGACAATGATATATATATGTAATACATTGGGTTTTTTTTATATGCTTGTGATTAATAGTGAATTTACTATAAAATTTCTGTGAAATGGATGGCATTGTGTATGTTTTGCAATACATGTGTATCTAAAATAGTTATGTTCCCCTTTAAGGAAAAGAAGTTAGCGCATGATCAGAGGAATATTTGTGTGCTTATTGTATAGTATCAATGTATGTGTGCACTCGGGTGTATGAATGAGTATGAGTGTACGTGTAAATTTTTCTGTTTTATTATAAATTATTGTGAAGCGCCTAGAGCTGTGTACTCACGAGAGTGGGCACTACAGACATGATCTACATCATTATTATTACATGTAGGCCTATAATGTCTGTCCGCCTCACTTTCTCTCTCTCTCTCTCTCTCTCTCTCTCTCTCTCTGTCTCTCTCTCTCTCATACTCTATCCCCTTCGCCCTTTCACATACAAAAGTGCCTGATTATTTCTTAAGCTTGGTTTTAAGCTCCTTGTAACGCCGTAAGGTCATTCAAGAGACGGGCTAGTTCGACCCTGCCTGTGTATGCACCAACCGGGCTGAGGAGAGGGACACTATCCCAGCAGAAAGACGGAGCAATTCGATTTTAAACCAAACTAAATGATATGGGCCCCGAACTCCCCTCCCCTGTGTGATAGGCGGAGAGCCTAACCATTACACCACAGGCGCCGTTCCAGTTGGGCGGGAGGGGGGGGGGGGGGGCTGGGCTGTGTTGATAAAAGAACAACAACCCCAAAAACAACGAACGGTTGCTTCAGGCGAGTGACTACCAATAGTTGAGTTGTTTGATTTGCTTTGCATAGGTTATTCGTTTTACACCCCTTGCAACATTGTAAAGTCATTGTCAGGCCAACCCGGGTGGTGATTTTTTTTAAATCGGGACTAAAAACATCTTTTTCAGAAAAGCTTAAACATTTCTTTGTATACCAACATGCATTCCCAATCCACATACATGTACTATGTCTCTCAATATAGCATTTTGTTGTGTAGTGTTGGATAGTTTATCGTCCTGTGTATGTAGGTACATGCATGAGTATGTGTGTATGTGTTGAGTGTGTGTGGAGTATGGGTGTGTATTTGAAGATGTGGGTGTGCGCGCGAGTGTAC
The DNA here is from genome assembly GCA_032273245.1 of Phyllaplysia taylori. NCBI lineage: Eukaryota > Metazoa > Mollusca > Gastropoda > Aplysiida > Aplysiidae > Phyllaplysia > Phyllaplysia taylori. Next base: position 2,520 of record JAUKPP010147627.1, read on the forward strand.
CGTATATTTGTGTGTGTGTGTGTGTGTGTGTGTGTGTTTGCGTGCGTGCACGCGCGTGCGTGTGTGGAGTAAGCCACACTAGTAGATGATGTCATATTAATCAGTCTGTAGCCTACAATGCTGAGATTGCAAGGCTCCTGGAGCCTAATTGGTATTTTGCGCTATATTATAGGTCCTAAAGTATCTTTATCATAAGCTTAATTATTATTACTAAGACTACTAAGACGCAGATACTCGTCTGCATTTGGGATCGAACTCGAGTCTTCAGTATGATAGTCGAAGAGCCTAACGATTACACCACAGACGCCGGTAGTTGAGCTGTGCAATTCAGTGCAGATGCTTCAACATCTTATCTTGTGCCGGAGAGGGATTTGATTTGGTTACCAGTTTTTCGTTCTCTAAGGTAATTTAATAGACGGGTTACGGGCCAACCTGGGCTGAGAGGGAAAAAATCCCAGCAGAGAAAAACGGGAGATCGATATTGATTGTAAAGCGCATAGAGCTTGCTTTCGAGTGCTATATAAATGCAATATTATATTCTATTATCCTCCGCACGCGGGATCGAACTCGGGTCTTCCGAATGAAAGGCGAAGAGCCTAACCATTATGCGACAGACGCCGGTGCCTGAGAGGGAGCAGGCCTACAATGTAGTTTTGTGGATGGCTTAGGCATAAGCTGACATTGCAAGACTGTCAAGACAGTTCAACAATGTTCAGCGACAACGATCTCTCTTCCTGTGAAGGGAGTTGGAATAATTTATTAATGATGATACTCAATGTTCCTCTTCGCCCCGCCATGTGGCTGTTTTTTTCTGGCGTTTAATTTCAATAAATGCTTCGTGAGGGCTGAACCTTTTCAAATTTCCCTTCTTTTTTCTTCTGGTGGCAGTGGGTTGCTTGAGTCAGCTTGATATTGATAATAATACCATGATCAAATCTCTGATAATACATTGATTGATGCATGTATTGTTTTACTTGTTTCTCTGTTTACTTCCGGTAAAGCTTGAACCAGCCTGAACCGGTTCTTTGCTTACTTCCGGGATAGTTCGAGCCAGTCTGAGCCGGTTTGACATTTCTCCGTTTACTGAAACCAGTCCGAACCAGTTTGATTTTGCTATTTTTAGTTCGCGGTAGGCCTTGTGGTTGGCTCAAACCGGTTTGAACCACAGTCTCTGTTTACTTCCGTCAGTGGGCGTGGTGGAAGATCTATAAAACAGATCCGATATATTCGGCAATAAACAATTTTCATAGGAATTTTAGACCAGTATATATGTACACGTACCTGGCAATACCATATCCGTTGCTTTTGTCAAATTGAAAAGAGATGCATTCGTTTTTCTGCCGAAATTTCCAACTTGTGAAAGCGCTGATAGAGACGGGATCTCTGCATTTCGGCGTCAATATCCCCATCTTTGATTATCACCAAATGGAGAGCATAGGGCAATACAAAATGTGTCGCCTTCCTTTCAGTTATGGTGAACACGGCCTGCGGGTTTTCCCAATGAATATGGTCAATGAGCTCGAAGCTCTCAGTACATTGTACATTGCAGACCATAGTAGGCCTAGATCTACTAAAGATTGTAAAAGAGATTCCCTCTACAATATTTGATTGTACGCTACCTTCTCCGTTGTTACCGTAGGCCACAGATTAATACCCCCCCCCCCCCCCCCCACACACACACACACACACGCGCGCGCACTCACCATCACCACCGGCGCTGTGGTGTACGAATTAGATCCCACATGCGGACGACCTGCATTTTTTCTTGCAAGGATTTCCCCCTTCTACGCCTGGGTTGGGCCTGACAGGCAGGGTCGAAATAGACCATCTCTAAAATTACTTTAAGGTGTTGCAGGGGGGGCGTAAAACTGGTGATCTAACCAAAATGTAACCAAACTGAAACACACACACGCCGCCACTCCTCCTCATCAATATCATTAGCCTTATAATCAACATCACTTCTATACATATGGCACTAGTAAGAAGTGAGTCATTTATAGAGGCATCAGCCTTGGCTGTTGTAGCCTCATCTTGTTTGTTTTTTACTGAAGCACTCAATTAGACCTCATTCAACCAAAATCCGCTCATTGTACATTATTTGATTTGTAACGGAAAGTAGTTGATGGCTTGGACGGAATTTTCAGCTCTGTCTGGGAGCCAATTTCATCCCCGTCTCTTTAAATGTAGGCTATAGTACTATCATGCATATACTATTGTGAAAGTCGGAAAGTGGGCACAGGGTTCACACGCACTAATATAAAACTACGGTAGGCCTACATGTAATTCACGTTTTCTACCATTGTATCGACCAAAACAAATTTCTCCCTGGGAGATGAATAAACATCGTCATTGTCATTGTCAACTAATAGAAAAACAGAAAAACAACAACAACAACAAACAAACAAAGAAGCAAGCACCTAGCTCAAGAAATGCCATTATTTTGTTGCAGCAAGAGTCTAGGTGGTTCACATACCATCAGTCTTTTTCAAGGCTATTGTCCCTTTCACTCTCTGGTAGGATTTCCCTGGGAGGTCATTGATAAGCTTTACAAAGGCGTCGAATGCATAATGTTTGCCTTTTCCTACTTGAATGTACTGTGTTGGTCCTTGGTAGTTTTGGTTTCTGTGAAGTAAAACAAAGCCAGAATAAATACCATGTAGGTATGAAGTAGCTCAAATTTACTTGATGTATTGACTGTGCAGTCTTTAAAAATCCTTCTCTCCCCCCCCCCCTCTCTCCTTTTTTCTTCTGGGCAGATTCTTGCCGATCAAGTTCAGTTACTAGTTAGGGGCCTAATTGTCGTGTAAACTGATCGGTAAAAATTTGGTTTCCCTGAGAAACTGTGTGAGAAGGTTTGAAAGGTAAAAGGGCGGAAAAAACACACCACGCTCAACTAATGTCTACCTGAAATCATAATATAATGAATAAGAAAAACAGGAGGCGAATTTTCAAGGAGGCCCCTCTCTTCATCAGGCCGTGAAAATAAATAAAACAGAAATGGAGATAAATTTAGTTTTTATGCTTTTTAGTAACAACTTATGTACTTATTTTTTTTTTATCATTCATTGAATTATGATTTCAGGTAGTCATTGGTTGGGTATGGTGTATTTTTCAGCCTTTTACTTTGTATTTTTCTTCTTGTGGATCCCCTTGTATACCGGTACACTCTCTGTTGGAGTCCCATTCCCAAAGTTTGAAAGGGGGCCCATCCGATTTTTAGTTCAACGTAGGCAAATTACATGAATATATGTATCATAACCAGCTCTTTCTACAGACTTTCAGAGCTAACCCAGGCTAAAAGGGATACATCGTCGCAGCAGAGAGATGGAGGTTCTAATCCAACGTGATGATGGAACTCATCTTCTTTGGTAAAGGCTGGGAGCCTAAGCACTACGCCACAGACACCAGTGTGCTTGTGTAATTGTAATACAATGTACATGTACATGCAAAGATAAGATAAGACTTTGACTCTGCGAAGAGAAAATTGCCTTGGTATGGTGAATACACGAATAATAATGCAAATATAATGAACGCGCGCGCGCACACCCTCACATACACATGCGCGCGCGCAAACACACACGGTTTCAAATTGACGGTACTAGACATACCTGGTAGTGCACTTGACTGACACACGGCCATCTTGGACCTCTTCCACTGACGTCTGCATACTGAAGCCATAACTAACCCAGTCGGTGACGCCATTCTCAAAGCTTGGGTTTTTCAACAGGTTCGTAGTATCTGCTACAGCAGTGCTGGCTTGTGGACAAAATACCAGCAAATGTGGAAAGAGTAAGATGGGAAGAAACGTTCGCATCTTCGCCATGCTTCTGTAACACTTCGTATTTAAACAACAACCCCTCTGGTAACGCAGCAATTGGATTCACACTCACAGGAAAAGAAAACAAACTTCACCAATCCTAATATTGATAAGATTATCAAAACATGAACTTTCGATGTACACAAGTAGTGCACAGATAAGACACCAACCTTTCTTCCTTGACCTCAAAACTCTCGTCAACTCCATTTATGTAAAGTGCCACTTTCTTGGCCATTAGGCATCTGATAAGACGATTGTGTCACGGCGCCATGCAATTTATGCTTCCAAATCATTGTGAAACTATCATTCAGTGATCAGCTTTATTTTTAATTTTTTTTTTTTTATCTAACTCTCTCCTTTGTAGCATTGGTGAAGTTGCTGGAGGGTTTTCGCCTCTTGCAACACAGCGTCAAGGCCAATCCAGGCTGAGACGGACACAAGATTCGAACAGCGAAACGGAGACAGGCTACTCGATTAAAAAAAACTGCCCCATTTGGACCTCAAACTCTGGTCCTCTGCGTGATAGGCGACGAGCATAACCATTTCACCACAGACGCCGGTAGATCAAGATACGATCTGACAGCCATTCGAACACGACCCATTTGGTTTCGTTACCGGTTTTACATCCCCTGCAACACGGTAAGGTAATTTAATAGACGGGCCACTTCGACCCTGCCTGTCAAAGCCAAGACGGGTTGAGAAGGGAAAAAATCCAAGATCGTCCGCACGTGGGATCGAACTCGGGTCTTCCTCATGACAGACGAAATGCCTCACCATTACACCACAGAGGCTGGCTAATTCGACCTGCGTGATTCGACTCCGTAAGTTCCGAGGCGAGCTATGGACCTCTCGGCAACTGACGTCGTCTGAGGCCAGTGAACGACCATCAATGTCAAGGGCTGCCACCCTGGCTAAAAAAAGATATTTTTTAGTCTTTATTTGTCTCGACTGTTGGCTCCATAAGCCTAGGTGTAGGCCTTCAACTGAATCAACTTTCATACAAGACTCCAGTATACATGTGTATATTTGTACAAAAAATGGAATAAGTCACTAACCTCAACCAAAATGCGTTCATTTTACATTTAACGTGTGATGTAAGACAATCGTAAGTGAAAAAGTAGCAAGAATCGGTTACGATAGTCTTAGGGAACGGTGACGAATGATGTGAAGAAGCGTTTTGGTTGGACTTAGTGACTTTTTCCATTGTTGGTGAACAGTTGAACCTGCTCAAGCGACCACCTGTATAAGACGACCTCCTGCACAAACGACCACATTCCATCGACTCCCAAATTACATTTCTTCTATATTATCCCTGTCTAAGACGACCACCTGTCTAAAACGGACACTTTTTTCTTGATATTGGGTGGTCGTCTTAGACAGGTTTGACTGTATCTTCATGTGTTACAACCTCTCTTGAATCTCTCAGGATCCCAACCTGTAGCATCTCTGTTGGAGAGCCACTTTCACCCTCAACCATGTGTACAAAAAGTGCATGTCCCGCCTCTTAGAGAATGCTACAATGCTGCAGGAAGGGGCATGAAATCAAAACGAACAACAAGTACACACAAGAACTTCTCTTGGATTTCAGCAATGAAAAAGAACATTATCGTGCTATGTAAATTAGGTGCAAAAATTCACAATTGTTTTAAGGCCCCCATCCACACAAGAATAGGAGAGAAAATCATGTGTTCTTGGCAGTTACTCCACAGCACACCTAAAGCCACTGAATGACCTCATACCTGTATCTAAAATCAAAGTATTCGATATGAAAAGAGATTGGATACACACATGTACTACCATAACAAGAAATAATGAATTTTAACACTAACCCCAAAGTGACTTTACAGGGCTTTTACTTTTACTGCTCTGGAGGATCTATCACTTATTACTCTTTTGGAGAGTTTGTAAGAAATATTGTCATTTCAATTGTGATTGCATTCCAGTTCCAGCCCTTACCAGAGCTGTTGACTGACACAATGATAAGAATAATAATGTTACAACTTTGAGAAAGTGTCAGCTTTCTCCACCCATTTGAAAAAGAAAAAGGCCAACACAATGGCAAGAGGATGCTTGTAGCAAAGAGTTTAAAATATCTTCTGGATTAGGAACAAGCAATAATCAAATTACAGGATACACACATTCTATAAATAAAATGTTCTTTTTTTTTTGGTTAAGGTTTTATAGTACCACCGACAGTGTGAAATCATTTTAGCGCCAGGAAGTAGCTAGGACAATATAATAATAAAAAAGATACAAAGTACATGCAGAGGGTAGAAAAACACCTGAGACAATCCACAAGTATGAGTCTTAACAAAAACTTTTTATTCAAAATGTGAACAAAGGGAGAATAAAAACATAACATGGCACTGATTTTGAAAGGCACATCGAATTGTTCATTTTAACACAACCATCAAGTACAAGACCACAGTTAAGTAATTGCATGTAATTAGGTTTTTTTTCTTTTAAATAAAGGATAACAAAGGGACCAAACATAAATAGGCTACATGATGTAATTTACAGTAGAACCTGCATATCTCGACGTCTCTTATCTTGACATTTGGCTTCAGTCGACATGATTTGGAAATTCCCAACCTTTTCTTTATTTACTACATCGACATCCCTTAAGTCGACTTTCTCAGTACTCACCGTGATTTCAATAGTCCAAGCAATGTCGACTTATGCCGGCTCTACTGTACTTTTAAGACAACACTGCTATTACACGCTTACATCATGAAATAAAAGTTTCTTCATGTTTACACCCGTAAAGCTTAAAGCTAAAAGTAAAACAGCCAAAGAATGTGGCACTTTTATGTGTTAATAATTTCTCTAAAACTTACATCATAAGGATGTAAAAAGTTACTATGTATTTAATAAGTTATTCATGAAGGCCACAGCAACTTCATTAAGTTTCCATTTCCTCTATTGAAAGGCGACAGGTGTAAAGAGGAGTTATTACTACATGTACCCAAGTAAAAAATTCTGTCCCAAATAATATTGCTGATTGAAATGAAGTTGTACGGTAAAAACAAAAAACCACACACAAAATCTTACTTACACCCCCCCCCCCGACTTTGTGACTAGATGTGCTGTGGTGGTGGTGTTTGTTGTAGGCTATAATATTGTGAACAAATAGCTTGGCTTGTATAACATGGTGTGAAAATTATAACATTTATGCATTTCAATCCATAGAAGAATACAATGAACAAAACTTACACTTAGAACATGGCCTGCGCTTGGTCTACTTCTAGAAAAATTATGTAAATTAGATGGCAAATAATATTGCTGATTGAAATTAAGTTGTACAGTAAAAACAAAAACCCACACATAAAATCCTACTCTACAGTAGGAGAAGGAATATTTCGAGCCCGGTTAGCTAAAATCAGCCTCCCTCTCCCATCAACCATCTGCATTCCACCATGGCAAACACAGTAAATGCAAAATATGGCAAACAGCCAAGCATGATGACTAAGATATAATACTATTTAATACGGCATAGTTGTTTGGTATACTTAAGTTACTTGATTTGCTGGCAGTGTTGCGTTTAGAGGTAAATACAGAAACTTAGTAAGGTATAGGTGCTCCTTTTCGTAACACCTTCGTGACAGAAAGTGTGTGTGCTAGTGGTAGAAGACGTTGGAGGGAATGTATAATGAGGTTTTACTGTATTATTGATCAGTGGGTTCATGTACTTCTCAAACTCTCAAAATAGCTAATTTATTTGCTAATTTTAAGAAGGGCCTACTCTGAATGGAGATTGATAATGTGAATATAGCAATGAACTCTTACAATATTTCAAGTACAAAAACATGTGTACAAATGTTAAATAATAAAATGACTAGAAATACAAGATACATTGTCAGCCTCATTGCACATTAGCCCGAGTCATATTCTATAGTTTTGAAGAAACAACAAAAGCAAGTATATCTTATCAACACAAGGATCTTTTCTTGTTTGTTTTCTTTTGTTTGTTTTTTTCCCCCGCTGAAGATCTTTTCTTTCACAAAACTTTGTTGGACATTAGAAAACAATTGTACATGAGATTACTTTAATGAGCATTGTTGATAGAATAAGACCCAGGAACCATGATGAGACAATAACCTGAAACAGAGCAAAAAATAACTGGGGCAAACATGGAATGATGCTGAAGACATGCTATTTTCACTGCATTAGCACCAAAGGCAAAATCATAACCAAAACTGTCGTCTTTGTCATGAATCACAAAAACAAAATACTATTTCGTCTTCAGTTCACAAGTCCCTGAGCTGAAACAATAAGCTGTTGCAGTCGTTTGAAAACAGAGCTCTTCTTAACAATTCTTCAAGAGACCACAAAGCAAAGTGTGACTAAAAAAATGCAAAATCACTTAAAAATACATAAATTGCTACAAATAATACTGGATGAGACAGATGTCAGCTTAAAAGGAAGCCACATAAAAAAATTTGTAAAAAATAAGGAAACTTACATTAAAATTCACAAAAAAGTTAATATCTGTAAGGTTGAGTAAAACCCAATACTCAAATCACAACAAAAGTATGGAATGCCATCAATAACAATTTTGATCGAAATCATGGATCAACAAGACATTCTGCTCTCCTTCTATTGCAATGAGCCTTTCTTCAAACACTTTTAGTTAACCTTTGGCATGAACACAAACATACAGTAGAGCGCCAATAATCTGACCGCCAATAATCTGACCACCGATAATAAAAAAAAAATAACGCTTATCCAACACACTCAGTGGGAACCAAGTTTTTTCCTCTATTTTATGTCTAAAAAAATCCGACTATGTACACGTAGCCTACTAATTATGATATCTTAATAAAACAATCCACAAGACGTCAAAACTGAATAAGGTCAAAGCGTTAAATCAACTCTGGTTATATGGGGTCGAACTATAGCCGATCCGATAATCCGACACTTTTGCCGGGGGCGTGCGATGTCGGATTATCGGCGCTCTACTGTATTTCTCATGTCCCAAGACCCAAATATCATGAGCCCTGGCAACAGGAAATGTGAAATATTTCACATGACCATTACACCACAGACGCCAGTCCAGCATCTCGTCATATAACTTAAAAAGGTGTGTTTCCACTGCAAACATTAGCTCACCAAGCACAAGCCTAAAACACTCAAATAAAGTTGGCTCCTTTCTTAACATAGCATAAGTATCATAAATGTTCACAAACTACACCAAAAGATCAACATCTGGCATTACAAAGAGACATTTTTTCAACAATCATAGCTGCCATTTCAACACCAAAACAACAAAGAGGTAGGCATACCCCCCAAAAAATAGAAACTGAACCTCTGACAACAAAATACTAAAGAGTCACATAATAATACATATATGTACAAAATATCAACCCTGATTAGACTCTAGAGTGCCCTTTCTACAGTAAAAATAAAGCTTCTTCCGCAATAAAAAAGCAACTTTTAACCAACAAAAAGGATGCTCCTTTTCATATGAAAACACATTCTTTAAAATTTAAGTCAGCCTTGAACAACAACAACCCAAAAGAGTAGTCTTTTGACAAAAAAGGTGCCTTCTTATTTCTGAAAAAAAAGGCAATCTTAAAAAACAGAAAAAGCAGTCTTTTGACACAAAAAAGTGCTTTTCAACAGCATCAAGGTTATTGTCAGTATAATGTTGTTAGTATGAGCAAGATATCACACAAGTCAACTAGGAATGATTGCTTTATTAGATCGCAAACAATTCATTGCTCACAGACTGTTTTTTCTCTCATTCTGATCTAACAATACAACGCACCTTGGAGCACTATAAGTTCATTAAAGATTTACGACGTCCTTTTCTACGTTCAACTCCGATAGGACGGCGGTAGGTGCTATAAAAACTCGTAAAAAAAAGTCCTGATGAATCTCCCCTTGTGGGACAAAATCAGATGGCTAGTAAAAAGAAAATCTTGGAGCAGCCTTTAAGGCAAGTAGCCTACATAAAAATTGCATTTACATGAAGAGAACAAAACTATATAAAAGGGCATCTCACACTTCAAATATGAAATTATAGGCCTACATTTCGTCAAAATGATGAGGAATATCTGCCACACAGGGGTAGTTTTGAGATCTTTGCCTCCGTCTGGCTCCAAGGTTCCTTCAAGATCTTTGCAATAGTGAAAAATGTTCAAGTACTGGAAAGTTTCTTCACCAGAAGTTGTAATTGTCGAGATAGTCTGGGTCGGCCTCCTGAATAAGAAATTAATTTGATGTGATATAAATATGATGTAAGTAATAAACATTAAAATTGGATTTGGTATACTGTAAATGTGGTGTTTTTGGGGGGTGTTTTTTTTAAACGAATATATGGAAAAAATTCGCGAAAATAAAAACCATGAGAAATTTTTCTGTAAAAGTAGAACAGTGCAAAATAATCAGGGAACTGGCTTACGAAAGGGGAATAACATCATGTCGTCCAATTGCTTTCGGTTTTATAGAGTTATCTCCCCCTTCTCAAGTTATCCCCTTGCTTAGTATTTTCGTTTCTTTCCTTCTTCTTGCTTTCCTTGATATGATAATATAATCATTGACAAATGGGAAAATAACTTTAAGATTCAGATTTAGATAACTGTTTTTCATTGCATGACAATGATATTGACGCTAATCTCTTCTTGGGAGGAAGAAAGTGGCTTCTAGATCTAGAGCTGTGTCTAGCTTTTCAAGCTCGGCGAAAAATAAGGTCCTTTTCCAATAGTGGCCCGATTTTCAAGAATTATTAATGCATTGGCTAATTGCCTTACATTAATAATATTTGGCAGTGTCTTTGCTTGTTATATATGTTTCTACTGCATGAGAAATTTCAAATCTCTATAAATAACACTTGAGTGAAAGCAGTGGTTAGAAAAATGTTTACACATGGCCGGCACAGAGAGATGCTCTTGTTTACAAATGGCTGGCAGTGAGTGAGATAACCAACTGGGATCTACAGAACAGAAAATTGGCACAGGGGAAAAAACAAAAACAAAAACCACTGCTCAATGGATAATGAACTGATGAGAGTCACATTATATATCTATATATATGTTAGGCTACAGTCAAACCCGGAAACTAGTCATTCTTAGGAAATGCCTGAAAATTCAGTCATTCCCAAGTAATTCCTGTTTTGATCGGGCATTTCCATGAGTGCCTAAAAATTGTAAACATTCTTGGAGAATGACTGAAAATTAAAGCCTCAGATTTCAGTCATTCTCTGAAAATGACTAATATTCTTAGGTATTCCTTGAAATGCCTGATCAAAACAGGAATTACTTGGGAATGACTGAATTTTCAGACATTTCCTGGGAATGACTAGTTTCTGGGTTTGACTGTAACATATACAAACCTTGTACATCTTTCTCCTGTAGATACTTGGCCATACTGGCAGTTGTGATGCTCAGAGTGCAGAACTGGGGACACACGGTGGCCTCTAGCTGAGGCGTGAGGTAACTCAGCTGGTGCAGGGTCACTTTCTGTAACGTGTCCATGTCTCTTGGTGCACTACCCAGGTGCGGCATGTCCAGGGGGTGGACAATGCCAACCATAAACTGGAAGGCACAAGATAGAGATTAAGTAGGCCTACTAATGTTTTCCTCACAGATACATGATCTGCTCTTTCTTTTTCCTCATAGATCAGATTTGCAAGGCTTGATTTTTGGTTTTACGCCTCTTGTAACATTGTAAGGTTATTTAAAGGTGGGCTGCTTCGACCCTGCCAACCCCGGCTGAGAGGGACACAACATCCTGACAGACAAATGGAAATGCTCATCCAAAGCAGGGATCGTCCAGCATCATAGGCCAGGAGCCTACCATAACAATACCGTTTATATGATTAGGTAAAATTGGATTTAAAAGTCGGTATCTTGTGGTATTCCAAATGAATCAAAGCAATTCACTGTGTTCAATAATATGTTTGAAGTATACAGTCAAGACTTGAAAATCTGATGGTAAATTAAAATATAAGACTGTATGCATGAAATCAGGGCTATGCAAAAGACAATTTTCTAGAAAATCCCATGAGACTGTGGACAAGAGAAAGTAAACAAACTGTAACAATCCAGATGCCACTATAGTAGGCTATTCATTATGGTACCCTGATTTACATTTCACATAATAAGACAAATGAGAAAAAAACTCTTAAAATATGTGAGCGCTAGTGTGAAATCTCTATTGTTGTTCAATAAAAAGGCCCAAGTACTACATGTATTAACAAGTATAGTGGAACTCGAATATAATGAATATGGCTATAACGAGGCCTTGGTTATAACAAGAGAATTTAAAATTCCCATTTTTTTTTTTATTCATCTTTGTTATAATATTTTTAATATATAACAAGATCCGAGCCTTAGAAACTCGGTTTAAACGAGGTAAAAAGGCTCAGGCTGAACCATTCAAAAGGTATCTTAAGACACCAAACCCGATGATTGTAGGGACTATGCACGTGGGAAACAGTCTGTAACATATCCGTTGTTCCTGACACGTCATGTGTGGTAGGTCTACATGTCTGTACTGAGTGCAGAGTGACAGTAGCCTACCCTTAGGGCCACGCAAAACCCTCCCACCCCAACAGTGCTTTGTGTGCACATGATGCTGATTGGCTTGCCCATTCTCGCGACGGTAACAATACACGTCTGAAATTAACTGTGTTAAATGGGCAAGACGGAAGTGCAGTTTGTGTGCAGCCGCTTGTCTCTCACGAGACTGTGACAATTCACTTCGGCAACAGAATGCAAATCTAAAGGAAATCTTAACTCTATCTGACGAAAACAACGAGCCCAAAAGTCCAAAATGTTGCCCAGGGATATAATGGGACCTCAGATATAACAAGGACATTAGGCTGGACCCAACGACCTAATTATATCTGAGTTTCACTGTGTAAATTGTGTACATTTACAATAAATTTCTATAAAATACACAGAAAAAGAGAATAGAAAACAGCACCCCCCCTCCACCAGATAATTGTAATTCTCCGTCATGTCATGTCTACATGAATCAGAACATATATATTTGTCTGAGAAGAAATTTGGCACGGTCATGTTACATTGACAACAACAACAAAAGTAACATGCACCATAGAAAAAAAATGCAGTATAATTCGGGGCCTGTTTAAAAAAATAACTTTCCCTATCCCACAACTCCAAAACCACCAAAGATGTAACCAAATTTGGACCCATATATATCTTTAGATTGTTAGCTACGAAACAAAGTTGAAACCATAGTCTAAGCACTTGTGCCATCGACGAAAACGGTTTTCAAAAGAGACGACATAGATAATTTTTTCCAGCACTCTGAGGGCAGCCTTCATGGCCACAGCAATGACTTCTTTTGACTCAAAATGCTGTCCCAGAAGTTCATTTGATGGAAAAGGTGAAAGTCACTGGTCCCAATTCAGAATTATACCAGGAGTGCTTCAATATTTTTCATTTACACGATTACAGACGTTCTACCACCACTTTGGCTGCCTGCATAGGAATGTTGTTATCTTGATTCAGCAAATTTGGCACCTATTTTGCAAACTTCTTGGTTTTGTCCACTTTGTCAAAATTCTGTGAACTGCACTGAGACAGAAAACACAGAAACTTCATCTGCTATCTCCATGCATGTTTTCCTATTGGCTTCTTCAATGGCGGTCTTGGAAACAGTGATGATTTGCATCACAACATGCAGACACAGGCCTTCCAGGGAAAAAGCATTCCTCAACACCTATTCTCTCCTGTTGAACCTTGCCTACTGATGATCTTAGAGTTTGAATACTTGGAAAGTGACCTACTAAAGCAGATCTTGATGAATTTTGAGTGATGTCTCTTCCAAAAGAAAAAGAAATAGATGATGTTCTGATGCTGTATCTGGAGAATGATTCTCTAAAAAAAAGAGGATGTTAATTTTGCCAGAAAAAGTCCTTCGAGGTGCAGAAAACAAACTGCCATAACTTTGGTTCTTTTCAATGCAGTGACCCAGTATTTTGTAGAGAATTTTCAAGAGTTTGTCCTTCCTAATACCGGTATGTAGGTTGAGATTTACTGATTTTACAAGGTAGGAAAAGTTATTTTTTAAACAGACCTCATACACTCTAACAACCTGAATTTGAAAGAGCAGGTCACTCTCCTGTAGCTGCATGCCCTGCTGCACCTGAGCACACAGGTGGAGGTACAGACCTCCCAGGTAAAGCTCCACACTGAGGCGCAGCTCGGCCTCAGTCATGCCCAGCTGTAAACACAAGCAACGCACTGGGGCTTTGCAGAACGTCTGAGGAAAACAGAGACAGAAAAATTTAATACAAAAAAGTACATAAAGTGACCTTGCTATCATTACAGGGGTGTCTGTCACCGAACAGTAAAGAACCCGCCTACAAATGCGGAGGTCCAAGGTTTGAAACAAGTGGTTTCGGAGACTCCGTCTCTTATATGACTTCATAGTAGCCTATAAGAAGCAACGTTAAACATCCCTACAAAGATTATATATGAATACTATGGAAGGAAACCTACCATACCAATAGTGACAGCATTAAAGCACTCCGAAAAAACAATTCCCATGACAGGAAATGTGATGAGCCTTCCTTTTCAACCACACCCACCCCTAATCTGAGGGTAGGTAAGATCAAAACACCTAGCTTTGGAATAGTTCTGGGCCCCGAAATGACCTTATAGAGTCAATGGAGCCTTAAAACCCTAACCAAACAAACAACAAACACAGAGGACAGGAATTTGATCCTTACTTTGGCTGATCCTCCCCATCTCTCTGCTGGGATGTTGTGTCCCTCTCAGCCTGGGGTAGCCCTATCAGGCAGAGTTGATGTAGCCTGCCTCTTAAACAACCTTATAGTGCTACAAAGGGTGTAAAACCAAAACCCATTCACAGAAGAACACCGCAAATATTTTTGTAACTTTCTAGAAGCATGGAGAGAAATTTGCTATGCAAAATTAAAGGCTTGCACATTCAAAGTGCACTTACCTGCACTGGATATTCAGCAGAGACAGTGCAATAAAGGAACAAATTGGGAGGGGCTTGCAAACCCGCTTCGATGGCGCCAGTGACAAACTGTCGTGTAGTGAGAGGTGACACAGCTTTGAGTTTCGGCATCGTGTGAAGCACCTGGAACACCTCCATCGCTGAGACAAGATCTCCACAGCACAGGAACCTGCTGACCAGCAGTTCAAACGCTTCCTGAGGACCTGGGAAAAAAAAAAAAAGCAAATGTGATAGTGAGAAAAAAAAAAACCCATGGGAAAGAAATGAAGCAGCATTAAACCTCAGATGGCTGATACTTGAGAATTCGTATGTTACTGTAACAAAGGGAATACAAAGGCGAGTAGCCTTCTGTGTGGCTAATATTGTTTTATTTTCATTAAAAATGCACACATCTGACCGTGCATTAAAAGAAATAAAACATTTTCATAGGAGAAAATTAAAGACACAGCTGAGTTTTTCCTAATTTCTAGATGGATATATTGACTTAAGAGTGATTTTCACTCTAAACTCCAAAATTGGCCGGCCTTCTGAGAGCTATAAAGAGAAAGATCGTTAGTGTGTTCTCATCGTCAAAAGATGCTAGCCACAGCTAAAATAATTTTTCAGGGATGCAGCAAATCTTTGTAATACATGTTTCACTGTCTTGGGAATGCAAATTTTGCTTATCTTTTCAAAGAGCTTAGACTTATCATTACTCCAGAAGATACAAGGATTTTGAGAAAAATACTAAAAGCTTAGCAATTGCGTGAATGAGTTTGCTAATTTCAAGGAATAACTCACAACAGCTCATGATACCCTTTTCTTGCTAAAGCAGAAAAAAAAATGCTTGTAGCCTACCTGTTTGCAAAGTTTCTTGAAAAACTGGTGGAACAACAAGAAAGAAAAGGAATTACTGAAATATACATAACAAATAGTAATATATGTATGTAAAGAACCATTTTATATTTCTATACACAATCTTTGTATGAGTCTGAGCTTTAATTTCAATGCCTATCTGTATATATCTTAAAATGGAAAATGACAAAACACAATGGGGTGTGGGGAGAAGAGGAGGATGTCCCACACAGTCCCATGCCTCCCCCGAGAAACCAAAGACTTTTCCACATGTAGTTTTAGCTACTCCAGTAGCCTTGGTTGTGTGACCTTTGGCCCAATGCCATGCCCTACTTTTGTAAAAGGACAACTTTCACGTAGGCCTACAGATTAAGTTATGCCCAATCATGAAATTAAAAAATTATACATAAAATACAGCTATTAAATGCGTAAGTGCGCCACGTGACGTTTATGACATCCAGCCCTGTCAATGAGGAACGAGAATGTAAAATTAGTGTTAACACATATTCAAAACTATATTTGGTAAAGACTGAAAGTTCGGAACATATCAATTTGTGTTTGTTTTGTTTTTAGTTTACAATTTTCGAAAAAAAACCAAAACAAGTCTGGGAGTTCCCACATGCCTACGCGTGTGGGGGGGGGGGGGGGGGGGGGGGGGGGGGGGGGGGGGGGGGGGGGGGGGGG
>JAUKPP010147628.1:0-14893 GCA_032273245.1 Phyllaplysia taylori
ACTTGATGTATACGCTAAATGACAGACACTTATTTAACCAATCAAAATGCAGGATTTATCAAAGATGTGTTACAATCATAAATACAATCTCAGCTTGCGAGGAAGTTATACAGAAATAGTTTATAATCATAATGAAAAAGTAGATGATTTGTAAAGCCCCTCCTTTCTGGTGTACACAGCTCTCAGCACTTAAAATTCTACATCAGTACCTTCACAGACCTGACGGCATTCAATAGTAGTAGTCCTCAGCCGTTTTAGAATGATCAAGTCATTTGAAATTCAACTTAACCCATTTTATACATGTAGAGTAGTAGTAAGGAGTGGGTTATTTATAGAGGCGCCAGCCTCAGCTGTTTTAGCCTCCTCTTGTTTTGGTTTTTACTTAAGCACTCAAGCAGGCTTAAGCTTCCCTGAAGGTTGCCATTTGCATGCTGCATTAGCAGCACTTCGCTGTCACGACGAAGAACAGTTGGCCTCCAGAAAAAGATAAACTGAACCTAAAATCAACTCAAGCAAATTCAACACAAGCAAGGTCGACTGAAATTAAATGTTTTACCTCCTCTTTCGTGAGCCAGATAAGCCATCTCAGTGAGGACAGCCAAAGCGCCTTCATAGTCTCCTGGTGAATGAGAACAAGAATGTTGGTCATCATCATCATCATCACTGCCTTTCTCACCCTGGTCCAGAGTATAGGCTACAAACAAACACTCTCCACTTTTCTCTATCCTGGGCTAGCTCTTTAACCTCATTCCATGACTTTCCACTTCTCTGTACATCATTTTCTCATAACGTTGGTGTTACGCAGATAAACATCAATACAGATTTACCACCTGGTGCATAATAATAGTCTTCTTACTTTACAGTAACTAACATCTCGTTGGTTGTTTTGAATAAGGGCGAATAGTATAAAGCTTGTTGTGCGGTATTTGCCTCTCTGCTAAACAGTCAGCGATCTGGCACCCCATAAAATCAGGACATGGGACAAAAAAATATATCAATACAGATTTACAGTATGATGTTTCATGTGATATTACAAAGTGCTTAAAACTTTTACTTTTGTCGCTGCCATTAATAGGTCAACAACAATATCAAACAAAGGGAAACATTCAACCCTTTTAGTTTTATCGACCAGGGAAATGGAAGGCGAACGTGGCATTACATGACTACAAAATGACAGAGGGGGAACATGATCACATAACATCATTCTTCTATAATTTCCCAAAATTTCACCTGTATCATACAATGTGGATAAACTTTTCCAACTCAGGTAGGTAGGTAGGTTACCAGTTTTACGTCCCCTGCAACACTGTAAGGTCATTTAAGAGACGGGCTACTTCGACCCTGCCTGTCAGGAACAACCTAGGCTGAGAGGGAATAAATTCCAGTAGAAAAAAAAACAGATCGTCCGCGGTCGGGATCGAACTCGGGTCCTCCATGTGACAGGCGAAGAGCCTAACCTGTACACCACAGTGCCGTTTTTTTTACAACTCAGAACTAAATCTACAATACCAAACTTAAAAACTGACATCGACTTATTTATAACCTCATATCCCGAAAGCCAACAAATGTGGTCGTAAGTCATACTTACGAGACTCCATTTTACACCTGGCCACCATATTCAACGCGTCCAGGCAGTCCAGTGCACTCTGCGGGAAGAGGGAAATTCATCGTTGACATTGCCAAAACAAGCAACATTGTTTGGTGGGTTAATGATGATGAAAACTGTACAAAATCCCCCACAAAAAATGTAAGACTCATCACTCATCATATACCTGTCACATAGAATAGAGATACGGTTGGTTCATATACCTGGATTTCAGGATTAACCAAGGAGCCCGCTAACAAATTCACATTTTACACCATTTTTATTTATGCTATCATTGACATAACTACACCTTAATCAATTAATTTCTCCTCAATATTTTGACCCCTGCCCCCTCCCCCATCCATGACCTTCTCTATCTTTCCACAACTAGCCTGCTGTGGCAAACTTTGTGAACTATTTCACCTAGTTACTGCACCAGGGCAACATTAAAATGATGTGACATACACATGGTTCTGTCTTTGAGTCAATGGCTGCAACCATTATGTCCAAGTGTTGTATCGATTGTGGCAGTAAATTACTCAGTGACTACATTGCACTTAGCAGTCACCTGGTACTGAGAGGTCTTGAGAGTGCATTGCATTCTTGCAGTAACAAGGGGCCAACTTTAAGGCTAATGATAATAATAATAAATTGCATTTTTATTGCCCATTTTCATCTCGTCGAGATGCTCAATGTGCATTACAATGGAAAATCACAGGTGTATAAATTATTTAAAACGTTGCAGTTGAATAAAACCTCAAATCACGAAAACTAAAATTACACAATGCCCGACTTACTCATATGCATTCATCAAGCAAGCACTATTTCAATTTCGTCAACTAGCATTCAAATTGATAAAAATTATATGTTTAGTAAACACACCAATGGACGTAAAAAGCATGGGTATGGTAAACATTGTCTAATACATAAAATTTATATAAATTCGATTCACATGTAGAAGCTGATAAAAATCTTAACACATGCAATATGGAACATTTTTTAAATCACAAAAAAACTAATCACAGATGGGCGAGATTGCAATTAATCTATAAAAAGATGGGTTTTAAGGCGTTTTTTAAATTGTGACAAAGTTGCCAATTGTCAAATTGAACTGGGAATGGTGTTCCAAATGGCGGGTCCAGAATGGTAGAACGCTCTTTCTCCAAAACTTTTCAACTTTGTGTTTGGTATAATTAATTTATTATCCGTTGATGACCTGAGCGTTCTGGGTGGATGGTAAACTTGCACTAAATTAATCAAATACTGAGGTGCGTTGTTATTTATACACTTAAAGCATGTCGTGGCCATTTTAAATAGAATTCTTTTTTGTATAGGCAGCCAGTGTAGTTCTTGTAAAATGGGTGTGATGTTGTCTGTCTTCTTTTTCTTCATGATTAATCTAGCTGCGTTGTTTTGAATGATCTGAATTTTGTTTATTTTATTTTGAGGTAGTCCAGATAACAAAGAGTTACAATAATCCATCTTTGATAAAAATGAGAGATGTAACTAATTTTGTTGCAACTTCTTTTGTAAGGAAGGACCTATTTTTATTAGCTGAAAGTTAAGGCTTTTACATAACGCAGTGATGTGGGCTGCCATTGACATCTCATTGTCAATCATTACACCAAGATTTTTCACTTTTGATGCTAGTTCAATTGTATGTCCATTTATACTTATTGGGGGGATATGCTCAGGCGGGATGGCATGCCTGGGGTTGTTAATGACCATGACTTCAGTTTTATCGTCATTCAATTTAAGCTTATTTGTAGTCATCCATTGTTTTATTTCGGACACATATAACTCTACAGACTTCAGTATCTCTGGAAGTTCTCCTTTCCTGGAGTACAGAGCTAGACTGCCATAACTCTGTAGGTCTTTAAGACTACTTAAAGGGTCAAAAACCCAAGTCCTCGATCATCAACAACAACAACAATCTTTCCAAAATAAAAAGCAGACGTAAAACTATCCTACCTGGGATTGTAGTTCCGCGGCACGCTGAAAGTGCACAATGGCCTCTCCTGGTTTCCCGACTTTCTGTATTGGAAAGAAAAGATATATGGGGATGCTTGAGTGAAAAGAAAATGTTTACGCTACCATTAAGCAAGTAGGGCTTTTTTATTGATGTGAAAGTAATGTGAACTCCGCAGGTTGGATGCACAATGCTAGTCGGTAATTTCTTTGACTAAATGCTCCATTCCACAAAAGCGTTATTTCCATACCGTATGTGAGTAATTTTCAACTTAACTTACCCCGCCAACACGTGATTTTGTGAACAACTGTGAGTATTATATTATGGAATAGAACACTTAGTCAAAAAAACTGCTGACTAGCTTCATGCATCCCACTACAGAGGAATAAAGTTTTAAACTTGATAGCGTGACAAGTTGACAGGAGGAAAAAGAAAAAGAAAGAAATATGAATGTTGTCATTCAGCAGTTAGTGGCATTGTTTCAGGGACGAGCACAAAGTGATGTAAAGAGACGAATACCCCACTATAGTCTTTGTACTATACGCCTTTATGCAAAACAACCAACGAAAGAATCCCGAACTTTGGCAAGACTTCTGTGCACTTAACGACATAATCTAATACAACACTTAAGAGGGGGTTTTAAACATTTTTGCCTGATGACATTGAAAAAAAAAGGAATCTTTACTTAATCCTCAAATAAATAGATATACTCCATTTGAAATAAATCCTCCACAAGCTCGTTGACTGGTTATTAAAATCATCCAAAACTGGAATTCAAGAATTTTATAGATTCCTCTTATTGTGTCTCAGGCAGAGCTTGTGAGAACAAAATTAAAACATAAGCAACATAATAATGGATAATATGGACAAGATCCTTCGCTGCCTACAGCCGGATACCCATTTAGACCTGGGTGAAGTGAGGAAAATTTGTGTAAAGTGCCCTTCCCAAGGACACAACGTCCGGCCCGAGTTAGGATTCGAACCCGCAAACATCAGATTACGAGTCCGGCAGCCTAACCCCTAGACCGCCAACACCATATAAAACAAAACTAATAAATCCTGAATAACCACAAAGACCAGACTCACCCGTAACACATTGCCCACCTCCAGGCAGAGCGAGGCAGCCAGGGCAATCTGTTTGTTCTCAATGTGAACCTGTGAACACAGCCGACACCATGATTCAATAATGATACAAAGTACACAAAAGTTGGTTTGATTTTGGTTTAATGCCCCTTGCAACACTGTAAGGTCATTTACGAGGGGGGGGGAGGGGGGGGGGGGCTCCAAATTTTGCATCCATCTCCGATAGGATGGGGTACACTAAGGGCCACTGCAGGGTAACCAAATGGAGTTAAAAGAGGCTTTAAATCTCAACAAAAAGTTTCATCTCAGAGCGATGTAGAGCGAAATGGAGGTTTTTTGTGTCACGCTAAACCTTACTCTTTTCTCTTTCAAATAGTGAAAAAGAATTAACACACTACCTCAATTAGGCTTTGAAATTTGATCGCTTTATTGCAGCACCTAAACAAGAGTGTGTAATACTGATGAAACCATTCTAAAGTTGTATAAACATCCTAAGCAGATCTCTCAAATATAAACAATATTTTAGAATCAGAAACTGAATTCCACAAACGTTATTATGACTAATGAAAGCAATAAAAAAAAATTCAACAAATTTAAGATTTTACAGTAAAAAGTAACTGTCTTTAACTGTGGGGCTCTTTTGCTGATTTTAAGATTTGAAAATTTCAATTCATAGGAAAAGATGACAATACATAAGCCAAAACTATCAGATTGTGTTTTACCCTGATAGCATGGCTGTAGCAGTTGATGGAAGCGGTCAAATGCTCCTGGAATCCCGGCACCTGCAGCTCCCGGTCAATCAGCTCTGCCTCTAGAAAGGACTTGGCTGCGTCTGACAAAGCCTGACCCTCGCCCGCCGGGTTTGCCAGCGAGTTCTCGCACCTGTAAGGAAAGGAGGTCAGCATAGTTACAGTTGCAAGAAATCACAATTTGAATGTCTATAGGCTAAAAAACTGTATATATCGCAGGGTTGTGGCTCAACTATGGTAATTTAATTTTTTGCTACATTAAAGGAGAGACAAAAAACTGATTTTCTACTCCAGTATTAATCAAGATACGATAGTATGGAATTTGACCACTGTCCATTTCTTATAAATTGCCAGATTCTGAGATTTTTACAAGACATGCCCTCATTGCCAGTGCTTTGGAATATGCAAAAAAGTCATTTTCGCCAAAACTTGTGTTACAATGGTTAAGCTGCCACTTCCACAATAAATACACTCCATTGTTGCAGCTCACTATCTTTATCATTTCACTTGTTTTTATACAGGATAGTAATTGCAAGGCAGTAAGGAGAGATTATATTTGCAGATGGAGAAATGATTGCTTTTATTGGCCATAGGTGTTAAATACTAACATGGAACATATGGACAAAGCTTCTATTCTTAGCTCGAATCTCATGAAAACTGGATTTCTGAACTTTGGATTATGAATTATGGGTGGATAGAACAACAATGATATCATATTGATTTTGCATTTTCTGACATACGACAACAGGTCACGTGTAATCCATGCATGTTTCTATGGCAGTAACGATACAAGTGAACGTACCTGGCTTGAGCAAGACAACAAAATCCTGCATATTGAGGGCACTCCTGGTTCCTCAGTTGTTTTGCCAAACTGGCTGCAGAGAGAAACACAAAGCCAACACATAGAGAAGCTTTCTTAAATTGTGAACTAAGTTGAAGGTACATAACCAGTTATTATCAAATTTTATACCAAGCTCAGATTTAGTTTTGGATTGTACTCTTCTTACTGTGCTCAGTTGGAATTTTCTCAGAACTACAGGCGCGCAATCTGCTTTGTAAACTATAAACTCACAAAGTGCACATGGTAAATGCAAGAATATCGTCATTTCAGCACGCCAAAACTCTGGGCCCCTTCGTGCAAACTGACGCTGTCGCATAGTGTGTTGTTAACGAAATCAGTTGATTTTGGTACTAGAAAAAACTTAAATGAAAGAGGAATAAACATAATAATTCTATCTCTTACTATCCTTGAGTTACTTCAGTTTAGAATCAATCAATGTAAAAAAAACAACCAACACCCTGCATATATCTGTCTTGATAAAACAGAAAGTTTACTAATGATAGTTACAAAGAACATGTACATAAATCAACAGAAAATATTCAGCTTTCATGTCAAAAGTGTAAGTGCAAGTTATTCTCAGGTCATAATCTCATGTGAATTCGTAACTTACTGAAATATGTACTCGAACTTTAATTCAAACTATATTTTTATTTGACTTTATTCTTAAAGGAATTGAAGAACAGACAACGACCGGCGCTGTGGTGTAATGGCTAGGCTCTTCATGTGAAGGACCCGAGTTCGATGCCGGTCGTGGACGATCTGGGTTTTCTTTTTCTGCTAGGATTTTTTCCCTCTCAGCCTGGGTTGGTCCTAACAGGCAGGGTCAAAGTAGCCCGTCTCTTAAATGACCTTACAGTGTTGCAGAGGACGTAAAACTGGTAACCAAAATTAAAAAAAAGGGACATCAGGTCAAGAGAACACCTCTCAATAACTGCTAGGACACTCTAAAGGCATCCCTGCACAGCTGGGGCACGAACGTCAATTCCTGGGAGGTTGATGCCCTAGACCGAATCAAGTGGAAAATACAATGCACCAAGGGCACAAAGACTTTCGAGCACAACAGAACTGCCGATATCCAGGAAAAGCAGAACCATAGCAAGCAGGGCTCGTCCTTTCTGATCTCCATTCTGTGCAGTAGCTCTGGGAGACCCTGCGTCTCAAGGATAAATTTCCTATTGCACTTGAGGACCCATATCAACAGATGACCTGCCTGCTTTCTCATCCGTCGGAATGATGGGAGACTATCGTTTTCAACGGAAAAGAGATAAGATATAATGTCATTAGCAGTGAAGGCCTACACAACAGGAAACTGAACTACCTTCCATCACATAATGCTTGAACAGACAGTCTGAGACAGTGGGCGACTTACCAAACTGTTCACTTCCTTCTGCAACATTTGGCTTTTTCAGAAATCTCCTGCAATTTAGGAAGACAAAAGACAATGCAAAAATAAATAAATCAAATCAAGAGATAGGGTACCTATCCTAGAGCTTTATACCTTTTTACTGTTCTTTTTCTTCCAAATTTATTCCTCTTAACATATAAAAACATACTTACACCAGATCATACAAATCTCACTGACTTCAAGCAGATTAGGTCAACGGGTCCAAAAGTTTCTTCACAACAAACACATCGCTTCCGCAATTTTCCTGCTCTCAAGCACCGGGATCTTAGGCGTAGAAATAACAAAAGGCAGGTTTCTGCAAACAACACGTAACCCAGACGATCAGACCCCGCCCTCAAGTATGGGCACCCGTCTACTGTGTAGCAAATTTAATTGGGAGGGAAAGGGGTAGGGTGGGGAAGACAGAAAAGGGAGGGAGGGGAGGGGGGATCAACGCAACTGAAAGTCAAGTTATATGGTCAGAGAAACAAAAGCACTGACTAGATCACAAATCAAGTTGAAACCTTTCAATGTGACCCTGCCCAGGAAGTTTAAATTTAAATGTAGCCTAATGTGTAGTGTAAGTGTAAGACCGAAGTGATGCTGTGGGGCGGGGGCAGATGTGATATAATTATAATATTAATAAATAGAACCTCCCCTCCTCTAATAGAAGCTCCCCTCCTCTAACCCTCATCATCAAGCTTATAACAACACTGATTTAATCAAATTCACAAGAGTGGATGATCAGTAACGTATGTGTGGTACAATTCAATATGAACAATCAGCCTAGCCTAGGCTATCTGTACTCACCTCTTCAATTTGTTGGTGACAGCTTTGTATTTGATAAGAACATCGCTGTCTTTCTCCATTTTGTTGGATAGAATAAAATCAAGGCAATCAGGATCACCTCTTCTACAGCATTTCTAGTGTGAGGATAAAATCCTTAGGACTACAATGGGAAGTGCACCCGAGTACTCCAATATAAAATTTATTGAAGAATCTTGGAAATGGGAGACCTGTGTAAAATGTCAACACTAAACAGGAAGTCCTAGAGTGAGAGAAGATGATTGTGAACTTTCAAAATAAAAGAGTGTGAATTCGTTTCTCTCTCTCTCTCTCTCTCTCTCTCTCTCTCTTAGTCTTCTCTCTCTCTCTCTCTCTCTCTCTCTCTCTCTCTCTCTGCTCTGTGTGTGTGTGTGTGTGTGTGTGTTCGTGTGAACGTGCGCGCGTGTGTATGAGTATGTGTGCGTGTTCGTGTGCGATTAAAAAAAAGGAATGTTTCCAGAGGACTGGTCGTTCTTTTTTTCCTTTAGTTTTGGCTTTCCGTCCCAAGACGGGCTACTTCAGCGAATGTTGATAAAGGCTGCAGTTCGAATCTCGGGAGCTTCATCGGGATAAAATAAATAATATTATTATAATGCATGGCTCCAATCCCTGTGTTGTTAGGCTACTTGTTGGAGAGATGCTCCGCCGACAACTTGCAGATTCTAGTCAAAGGGGAATAACCAAGATAATTATCCCCTGTTTCTATTTTACAGTTGTTTCCCTTTAACCAGTAATTGTTCATCTTTGTCGATTGAAAGTTGTGCACTAGTCAAGGGGGAATAACCAAGATAATCATCTCCCATTTTCTATTTACACAGTTGTTTCCCTTTAAATACTATTCGTTAGTCTTTCTTTGTTGATTTTAAGTTGTACGTGTAGGGGTTGTTGTTTTTTACTCACTCACACACCATACGAGTGACCATACTATTATTTTTAGTTCGGCCAGGCAGTTAGAGAAGACCTGTTAAAGTGTTGTGAGAATATTGAGAGGGGTATTATATACTAGTACTAGGCGGGAGAACTGGAGAATTGCAAGTATCACTTGTGGATTCTTTTTAAATATATTTTTCTAAAATTAAAACTCTAAGCATTTCGTGGATCTTTCAGTTGTGAAAGAAAGTAGGCTAAGTCTATTTGTGTGAAATTTAAGAACTTTAGTTTTCAGTTTAATTAATTTCAGGTACAGTTTCATTTTACTTGTGCACTTAAGTTTTGTATTAACCTCAGTTCCACCACAGTCCTGCTAGGGACGTTAGGTTGAATTGCCACTTTTACGTCCCCTGCAACACTGTAAGATCACTCAAAAGATAGGTTATTTCAAACTTGTTACTTGCTTGTCAGGGCCAGCCCGGGCTGAGAAGGAAAAAAATTCCAACAGAAAAAAATACAGATCGTCCGCAAGCAGGATTGATCTTGGGTCTTCTGCATGATAGGCAAAGAGCCTAAAACCATTATACCACAGCGCCAGCCTAGGGGCGTTAAATGCAACCAATCAATTGAAACATGAAGGTACCGGGTTCCAAGTCACGCCATGGACTCGGGACAAATATACAATATAATTTAGGCCTCTTTGTTTGTTGAGGTCTGACGGCACTTAACGACACATATTGACACTTTAAGGTCATTTCAGTGCCAGGAAATAGGACATGATATATTTTTGTTATTTATTTACCAGTTTTATGTCTCTTGCAACACTGTAAGGTCATTTAAGAGACGGGCTACTTCGATCCTGCCTATCAAGGCCGATCCGGGCCGAGAGGGATATATCGTACAGAAAAAGAAAATTGTCTACACGTGCGATCGAACTCAGGTCTTTCACATAATAGACGAAGAGTCTAACCATTACACCACAGACGCCGATGAAGTAGAATAGTTTTGGTTTTTTTGGTTACCAGTTTTACGTCCCCTGCAACACTGTAAAGTCATATAAGAGACGGGCTATTTTGACCCTGCCTGTCAGGGCCAACCCGGGCTGAGATGGAATACATCCTAGCAGAAAAAAGTCCAGATCGTCCGCGCTCGGGATCGAACTCGGGTCTTCCGCATGACAGGCGAAGAGTCTAACCATTACACCACCGCGCCTGTGAAGTAGAATAGGACAATAGCAACACAGACAAAGAGGAAGAGGAGCAGACCACACCAGAGTGCCCGCCAACCACAGAAGACTATACAGTTGAACCTGCTCAAACGACCACCTGTATAAGACGACCACCTGCAGAAACGACCACTTTCTCTTAACTCCTAAATTATATTTTTTTCTATAAATGATCACTCTTTAAGACGACCACCTGTCTACAACAACCACTTTTCTTTCGACATTGTGTGGTCGTCTTAGACAGGTTTGACTGTACATATAATGGGAGGTCATACAAGGAGCAGGTTACTTCGACTCTGCCTATCACTGGGGCAAGCCGGGCTGAAAGGGACATAACATCCCAGCACGGAGACGGACACGCTCAAATTGCCCAAGGCAGTCCTCAACCTCCCATCCGCCATGTGATAGGCAAAAAGGCCTAACCGTTACATTTTGCACCATAGGCCCCTATAGGCTGGAATCTTTATCTACCTCGCTGGAATTCCACGAAACATTCACATGATTATTGTTTGGTTTCTAGTTTTACGTCCATTGCACCACTATAAGGTCATAAGAGACGAGCTACTTCGACACTGTCTGTCAGGGTCAACTAGAGCTGAGAGAGACGAAACCCAGCAAATAAAAAGCACATCGTCCGCATATTATGGGATTAGGTTTGGTTACCAGTTTTACGTCCCCTGCAACACTGTAAGGTCATCTAAAGAGACGGGCTACTTCGACCCTGCCTGTCAGGGCCAACCCGGGCTGAGAGGGAAAAAAATCCCAGCAGAAAAAACCCCAGATCGTCCACGATCGGGGATCGAACCAGGGTCTTCCGCATGCAAGACGAAGAGCCTAACCATTACACCACAGCGCCGGTAATATGGGATTAAAAATGAGTCTTCGACACGATAAGTGAAGAGCCAAACATTGTTTTGCTTTGTTTGGTTGAGGGTTTTAGGGCTCCATCGACTCTATAAGGTCATTTCGGCGCCCAGAACCAGTCCAAAGTATTTTTTTGGGTAGGGATTAATTTTGATCTTTGCCTGGGCGGCGGCCAAATAAGCCTACTCTTGTTCGATTTTCAACCACCAAGGGATCTTTAATGTGCGCCATGCACACTCAGGGCCTCTGAGGTTTTTCATCCATATCCGAAAAGGCCAGGTGTTTTCATCTTACTTACCCTAAGATACGGTAAGGGATGTGGTTGAAAGGGAAGGAGTAGACAAGGAAGAAGCGAAGGAGCAAGCGGAAAGAGAGACTGAAGCAAGAGAAGGAAAAACTCAAAGAACAGGCAAAGAGGGTAACAATATCATCTACACGTGGGATCGAACTCTGGTCTTACACATGACAGACAAAAGGTCAGTCTATTACACCACAGACACTGATTGACTTAATCATAACTCTCAAACACTTGATCTGAATTATGACTGACATGTTTATTTACAAAACAGAACTATGTATAGGCACTGAACAACGATCCGAGAGATGAAACAGATAACCAGCGACAGACCGAGAATGAGCTTCCACCCTCAAGCATCTTTCTCTCTCATCCTTACATGTATACAATTACTTCCATACACTCTTCTCATACACAAAGTATTTTCATTACTGTCTTTCTGTAGTTCAAACTCAACAAAAACAGAATAAGTTAAATTTAAAGACTTATATCTTTCTAGTGCTGTATAAATAATTGCAATTTCAGAAAAAAAAACCCACTGGTAAGCTCATTTCCATTGCCTTCTATATGCTATCAAGTGAAGAAAAAAAAAAAATCAGAACCTTAAAATCAACTCTGTAGAATCAAACAAAAAGAGCTAATAATGAAAAGAATACAATTGACATTGCTAATTTCAAAGGAGTTTACAATACACATTTTCATATAATATACATTTTCAAGGGCTGACCAGAGGTCAATTTAAGTCATCCGGAACATTCCTTTTTCTTATTGTTAATATTACAATATGAGAATTTCTTATGTAAGTTGATATAAATTTCATTCTGCCCAGGTAACAATGATAAAGTTGCACAGGCACTCTTGAAAACTCTTCCTCTACATCATCATCACAGACAAATAGAGAATAGTAAAAAACCAAATCGAAATGAGCTCCCATGTATTATCCACAAAACAATTTTCCCTCAAAAACTTACAAAAAAAACCATCCATCCATGAAGACAAGTAAAATGTTCAGTAAAGCGTGATCAACAGAGAACAAAATGTTCAGAAGCAAAGTTTGACCCGTTCAACACAAGAAACCAGTTGCAACATCTCGCCTTGCTAAACCCTTCTGTACACAGAGCTGCTAGTGAACCCAGGGCTAGACACTCAAAATGAGACAAGACTTATACATCTTCTCATTGAAATAGTAACCCAAAATAACATTTTACTAGGTCCTAAATATTTGGAGCCAAACGGTGGATACAAATTATTTCGAGAGGAAAAAACTTTGTATGAACAACAAGAAAACTTTGATCTGCAAACTTGATAAAAATAATAATAATGACTGCATTTATACAGCGCATATCCCTTCTTGAAAGCAAGCTCTATGCGCTTTATAGGTATCCCTACACCATTTGCTTATTTTGTAAAGTCATTTTTGTGTGGATAGAAGTCAATTTATAAAGTTTAAGTTCTACAGGGTGAAGTTTTCAAGTGTGTCAACACTGTACTGGGAAATGACTTATGAACTCCAGAGAGAAATAAATATCTTTCTAAATAACATTATTATTATGAAAGTCCCATCTCATTTTGAGAGCTTGCACAAAAGAGTTGAAGGCTAAAAGCAAGTTTGTCCAGTGACGACAATGCCATTTTAGTCAAGAAAAACAGAGACAAAACAAAATCTGTCTCTGAAAAGTTTTCAATATTACTCTTACATATCATAAACTTGTAAATGAATGATACACATATATCTCAGAATCCTGCTAATATCACATTGTTATATAAGAAAATCATATCAGTATTTGAAGCACAAATAGATTTTGAAACTTGCAATTTTCATTTGGCGATTTTTTTACACAAACAAAAAGTGAGACGACATTTTCAAAGAACTGGCAACTAACTAAACAGGTTCAAAAACCTAATTCTAACACCAAAATCTGCCGTCTCTAGGAACCAAGAGAAGCCATCAAGATCTGCAAGATTTAGGCTGACGACAAGTTAAAGTTTAAAGTTTGCCGTAACCACGTCAGCTACATCGGTAGGCTTAACCCAAACCCCATCAGCAGGCCTGCCAACTTGTTCAAACCCCAGTCTGGGACATCCAACCCTACAATATCATCATAACGTCACGTAATAACGAACAAAATTACATAAAGTGGGACTGGTTTTTGGTTTAGTGCAGAAGACAAGGTCCTCTCAGATTCCCACATCCGGGAAAGTCCTGGGCAATTTGGGACTGTTGGCAAGCCCGCATCAAGCCTCCATCGGGCAAAGAAAGAAAATTGAAGTGACGGCTCGGAGGAGTGTCAACTTAAGTCACTATGGAACGAGCAAAATTTCACTGGTTACAAGGGTAAAAAACAATCTTTTCACAGAAACCATAACATATCGATCTTTTCTAAAAATGATTACTTATCTGATATGAAGATTTTCAGTATCTACCCGATGTGATATTAGCTGGATTTTGTGAAATTACTACATGAAATTTGAATGGCAAAAAAGTTTTCATACTGTCACACCGCTTTCATCCATCCTCAATACATTCAATCTTACTTCCTTTCTTTTGTTGTGTTTCAAGTTTCACAAAATGTACAATTAAACACATACTCATAAATATTCATGGACAAAAGGAATGAACATTTGTAATAGTTAACATTAATGCAGACACAGGAATGGCAATAAGAACAGAAAAAAAACATACATGTACGTTTAAGGAATTATCCTGGAAAACAACTTCCTTTCGTAACACCTGTTCCCAAAGCCAATTCATAACACGACTGAAGAAATCTAGCAGCAGACCTACGTTTCCCTCCAAGGTTCAGTACCTGAAGGTCTTAAACCTGTATCTACTCGAGGCAGATGACCATAGCGATGGTCCAACATACCCCCGCAGTCCTCAACTTGACCCAAATATCAAAGAATCCAATGTCCTTCCTTTAGAAACAGCAGTATTAATATGAGCACAGTTTAGACAAGAAAATGAGCAGATAAAACAAAACAAAACAAAAGAAAACCTGACTGGACTGGATATACTACAGGACAATTATTGTTTCATGGATTACGATATCCTCAAAACAACTGCAATTATGCATTGCAAATGTAGGGCCAACATCGTCTCAACTTCAGAAAATAAGAAACATCATCACAAAGGTAGATTCAAACGACCTTTAGCACAGCTAACTTATATCATAATGTATTATTTACTTTCTTGTTTTGCTAGG